>QLOD02176743.1:0-11302 GCA_003260245.2 Sideroxylon spinosum
ATTTAATTGTATATTAAGGTCCAATCTCTTTTCTATTTAGCCGATGTGGGACTCAACTTTCACACATGTTTTCAACAGTTTGAGCAACAGCAGAGAATGGCAAGAGGAAGGGTAACAAGAAAAGAAGAAGATGAGCTAAAGCATAAGCCATTACAAGATCAATTTTGATTTAGGTAGAGAGTAGTCGATGAATATAAGGATACAAGTAAAGCAGCTCATATGAAAGGCAAAGAGAAGTAGATTTTCAGGGTCAACCCATACTTGGCTACCTTTCATTTTTAGTAGGCATTGGTGACTTCCATAACATAATTTCCAGGGAATGCCTGGGCTATACCTGGTCGTTGGTCAATAGTTTAGGATGTTATTAACCCTTAGAAAGAGCAACATTTTGGGTCAGTGATAGGGCTTCATAGTATGGACAGTGACAAGTCATTACCACTGGAAATGACTTCCTCACACGGCTCTCAAGCCTAACCTGTGGTGGAGTGGCTAGCTAGTTTGGAGAACAGGACATGCAAAAATTATGTAGCAAGAGAAAAATAGGAAACATAAGTAAATTTCTCAGATGCTTCTACGGGGTCAAAAACGCGTGAGGGAAGGGGGAGGGGGCCAAGAAACATATTAGAAAGAGGAGAGTCGAACCAACTGCTCTAATCTCATCTCCAAAACCCTATTTCAAAGTTCCACGTAGAATTTGGGAACACCAAGAATGCTAGCAAGTTTCATGTGATATGATTTTTGTTAAAATCTTGGCCCCTTATTTTATCAAAAGATAAAGGTCTCCATTGCAAGGATTGAATTAAAACTGCAACAGTGGCATTTGGAAATTCAATGCAATAAACCAGAAGTGGTTCCACACTGCAACAATGGCCATTGAAAGTTCAATTACGATAAAACAATGGTAAGACATTCTCAAGGTTATTGAAGGACTTATCCAGTCATTAATTCTAAAGCTCCAAAAATTAATAGAGATGCAAGTAAGTAGATTTAGATACCTTTAGTACTCCCAAAAAAAAAAATAGAAATTACAATAAAACAACAGTGGTTGTACTAATTTTAGATTAATTTTGATCATAATCTGATTCAATACACAATTATGACAAGCAAGCAAAGGAAAGATTACACAAACAGCAACAAAAAGCTTGCGAACAAAGTGATAATGATTGAAAAAGATGATAAAAGTTGAGATAATTGATATTTAGACAGAGAAGAAGACATAAAAAGGGTTTTCAATCTCAAGTTTGCTAAAAATGAAGTCAATCACAATATGTCAAGTAGAAAAGAAAAAATGAAATTCAAGCATGCTCACAATTATACTACCATTCACCAAGTGCTAAAGTGGAATTACTTAAATGCGTGCAGCAAATAAAAAATGGTAAGGTCTTCAAACTGTTGAATAGTTAAAAAAATATGACACATTTTATAGAGACATTGTGATATAGTATCAATATTTTAATACTTCAGACAGTGATATTGATGCAGAACAAAAAATGAAAGTGATCTTGATATGGTTCACGTTAAACCTAATTCTCATACCTGCTAAACACAAACCCTAGACAATGATTTTGGAATCCACCAGAGATTGAGAATCAATTCTTGAAATTAATAATTTTATTCGATCAAACATGAGAATGCTAAACGATTATAATGGCTCATAAAGAAAAGAGTATGAACCTTAAAATCTAATTAGAGATTTGCAATATACCCAAAATTTGCTATCTCAACTCAAGAAAGAGAACCAAATTAGTGCATAATTGGCGATGATTAATTCTGACTTCAGCTCTAGTGGTATTTACTGAATTAAAAATTACCAAAAATAGAAAAAAATATCAATTCGGAGCCTAATTGAAGGATTTTGTTTAGTAGAAGACCTATATCTTGATCGAAGGTAGTGAAAATAGATTTTCCTCAAAATTCTACCCATAATCAACATCTTAAAAGTTCAAATCAAATGCTGTCAACAAATCACCAAAATAAATTAGGTGCTCAAATCAGGTCAAACAGATCTAGGTAATCCGAGGCCCCCCCTCTATATCAAAGACCAATACATTTTTCAAGCAAAATGAAATAATTTTTTCAAATGAAATTTCAACTAAATACCATTACAAGTGAAGCACAGGCCTGAATCCATATTACATTCTTTCCCCAACTAAAAATGATTCTACCTAGGAAGCTCACCACTAGGAGCACGTATTAGAAGGCACTTCTTTTCCGGACAAACCACATGACAGCAGCCCTTATTCCTGCAGTTTGAACCAGTAAAGTACATACCCCTTTTGCCAAACGAGTCAAACCACCGGGTACCAAAGAGAAAGATGTTTTAGTTTTAGCAATGTTTACATTTTTCTGTCATAGTGGTTAAAATTTAACAATATACGAAGTTATGGTAAAGTTTAACTATATATGAAACTTCATGACTTGGTGAAATGTCATGCTGTTTCATTTGATACATTGATTGAGATTCATCCTTTGAATATGAAACTAATTTCAGACCTACCCTGCACATACCCTACTGGTAAGGAGCTAGCGATTTGATGAAAGTTGCGCTTTCATGGCGCTCTTCTTATTGCTGGTTTCAACTGTGAACAAAACCACTGAATTGATGCAAAGAAAACTGAAATGAATTATATGAATTTGCCTTGGAGGAATATTGTTTTGAATAACTTGCTAGTTGTCTGAATAATTGTTTGAAAACTATTGATTTCTTAAATCTAGTTGGAGATCAAAATTTGTTGCCATACTGGAGTGTGACCTTGAAGAATCTGAATTTTTTTGTCATGGTGCATTGACAGAAAAGAGGGTCATTATTGTACGTGAATCTAAGCTAATGTCCTAGACTTTCAAGCATATCTCCCGACTTATAGCATCAACAGCAGTGATTAAGCTTATTACTTACAGCATGACAAGTGCACCGTAGTCTTTAGCACCCGATTTAAGCAGCATACCATTAGGCGATTACAAAATTTCAAGACTCCTAAGCACTTAGTCGAGTAGAATAAGAAACTGTTTAAAAGGAGAATTATGGGAACTCCGACTACCATACTTTCTAGTTACTTGAACTAAGAAATTAAAATAGTGAACTCTACTTTACACACTAGGGTGATCTCATTTGCACTGATTGAAGGGCTATGGTTTGCTATTGAAATGTGATGTCCTAAAGTAGAATCCAGTTTAAAGTTAAAGATGTACACTGCATTTTCTTTGTCCCATGGATTTCTTTGTAGCGTTACTTGTATGACCATGAATAAACAAAGTAACATCTGCAGACCTGATTTCTTACACAATTTGCCAAACCATTTTAAAAGCTGTCCCCAAAAATACATTCTTCAAGTGACCTAGTTTAAGAACAATTTAAAGTAGTTTTTTGCAATTTCAACTTTTTATGTTTTCCTTAAATTTTGTGCTCTAGTGCTGCTGGGGAAAAATGCTTGTCTGAAGCATTCTGCAGTCCCTGTACAAAACAATTTTGATCTTGTATGTTTTCTCTTTTTTGCAAAGCTTGAAAATTCTTGAACCTTGTAGGTCTTAAATTACAAGTAATTGCAATCGCATTAAGGACTTTGAATCTATATTTCATAGAAAATTCACACACATTCACACCCACACACAACCAAAGAGGACCACACACACAAATATATATATATATATAATAAATGCAACAATAGGTACCTAGTGATAAGATTGTGAACTAGACTACTCACTTTTCCAAACAAGAATGTAGCTGCATTTGGTCTTTACATATAATATTAAAAATTATTTACCTACATGATTTTTTACACATAATGTTATATAGGTTGTAGATATGCCAGCCGGTAGGAGAGTAGGATTGAGTTAGCTGTCAACTATTGATGTCATGCCTTCGACTACTAATGCCACGCCTTCGACCGAGTCACCAAATGATGTCGATGGATAAATGGCACTAGGATCACCTACGTCAGCAGAGACACCTACATTAGGGGGATCACGTGTTGGTAGTAGTAATATTGATTTTAATAACTTTGTTTTTATATTTTTATTTTCAATTATATACGTTCTGTATATTTATTTGGTTGTTAACTATTTGAAATTTATTTGGTTATTAACTATTTAATAATATAATAGATTACTCAGTGAGATCACATGCCTATGGCATAGGGCAAAATGTGTGTAGCGGGAATTGAGTAAAATAAAGGAAACAAGCTTGAGGTTTGAAGTTTGCCCAGTAGCAGTACATTCATTGGAAAAAATGCCATTAAGATTGCTAACCAACTTGACGTCCATATTCGTCTTTAGGCACCATTACAGGGTGTTAATGCTTGGAACCAAATTGATAACGACAGTATGGATGTCATCATCCAAAATGTATTGGTAACACATTTTTTCAATTATGTATTTCTATTTAGTTTATATATATGTGTGTGTTTGTGTATCTGATACCCATGATATCTTGCAGCAAATGTTTGACATTAACAACCTCGCCGACCAGTACATTCAGGATGTTGTTGACAAAAGGAGTTATTATATATAGCAAGGACTGGAGATTCAAGTGGAAGTAACATCACTTAGATGCATTGAAAGATGGAAAGGATCCATATTCTAATGCCTCAGACCCTGCAAGACAAGAAGATTGGATGCATATGATTAAAGTTGTGTGGAATTCTGAGAAACATAAGGTAATTTATTAAACAAATATTGTGATTTTTAAATAATATCTAAACAAGTACACAGTTTATTAATTAAGTTAACTTTTAAGAAACGAGTGGTCCAAGCCAAAATTAATTGTGCTCAATTGCCTTATATAGGCTGGATCCCAACATTCCTCCCAAAATTATCCCTTCAGGTAACTTGTTAGTTTTTAAAATCATATTTGATTTATAATTCTTAATTTACATGCTCAAACTGTAATTGTAACTTGTTAATAACTCAGTGAAGTCTAACTAAACTATTACTTTTTAAATAGACTGAGAAAGTTGGAGATCAAGCTCTCCCATTTTCAATATTTCAGAAAGACACTCATTGAAATAAGGAGAAGAATGACTAAATTCATCCAAAATGTTAGGAAAATTATGTACTTTGCAATCTTTAATTTTTTTTACAAATCTTTAAATTTTGTTATTTTAATTATTTTACAATAATTTTTTATCACTTTTGCCAATCAGTTAGTAGCCAAATTACACTTTTCCCAATCAATTGATCGGGAAAAATGATAAAAAAAATTTACTTTTATTTAATTATTTTAACTTTTTGCTATAATTTGAAATTATGATCAATATATAGAATCATAAGAATACGTAATAAATAATTTATGACTATTATCATATTTAAATAAAAATTATCTTAATCACTTATTTTCCTTTAGTCTTTGTGTATAGTACATATTTAACATGACTCACTATTTCTAATATATTTTTCTATTCTGTATTATATTTTTTAAAGTAACTAGGCCACGTTTAGTTTTAGTTTCAGAAAATTATTGCTCAAAACAAAATTTTTGAAAAACATTTTAAGAATTAATTTATTATACAAAAAATATTTTCAATGATTATATTCGAAAAATAGTTCTACCTTGATTCCTCATTCTTTGATCTCAATTTTTTTAAGAGATGGTTTTCACTTATCTTTCATCTTATTTTTTCTAAATATAGTTCTTACTTATCTTTTATCTTGATCTTTTATCTCCTACTAAATATAATTAAAAGTAACATTTTATCTTAGTTTTTTAATTAGATTGAAGATAAAAAGTTTAGCTCATAAATTTTTATCACACTTTTTCTAAAACCGTGATCTTTATAAAATTTCTAGTGTGACATTTATCAATTATTGTACTAGTGAGCTTCTATCAATTTTTACTAATAGTAGGTAGTTGAATTTTTGTGTGTATTTGATAAAAAAAAGTAGCAATTTTTAGCAATTTTTAAAACATTTAGGTACTTGGTAATTTTTTTTTGTAAATTTTTAGCAACAACTATCATTTTTTTTAACTAAAAGTTGGTAGTTGAAATTTTGTATGTAACAAATAGTAAATTTTAGTAGTTTTTGATAATATTTAGATATTTGGTAAATCTTTTTTGTAAATTTTTAGTAATTTTTATAATCTTTTACTAAAAGTTGGTAGTTTAAATTTTTTGTATATAGTAAAATAAGTAGCAAATTTTTAGCAGTTTTTGATAACATTTAGGTATTTGATAAATTGTTTATGTAAACTTTTAGTAACTTTTATCAATTTTTTTATTTAAAGTTGGTAGTTGAAATTTTGTGTGTTTGGGAAACAAGTAACAATTTTTAGCAATTTTTTTTTATAACATTTAGGTATTTGGTAAAATTTGTTTGTAACTTTTAGTAAGTTTTTATAACTTCTGTTTGTTTGATAAAAATTTTGATAATTTTTGAATTAAGCAACTTATTGTTGCTGAGCAAAAAAAAAAGAAACAAAATTTAGTGTTTTATCAAACACCCAAATCCAAAAAATTAGTAAATATATGTGCAAAATTACTCCATCAAAGAGTACCTATTCTTAACCATATTTACTACAATATTCAAAACAAATTCCCATATATTTCTAGGAGTATGGATTTCTTTGGCATGTACGTCAAAAAATGCATTCATATTAAAAGATGAGGGAAGTTTAGAGTTAAAATACAACTTTAGAGATCTAAACTTGAGTTCGAGTTTTTAAATTTATGCGAGATTTCATCCGATGGCCAAGATTAAAATATTTTCATCGTTGGAAGAACTTTCATGAGAATACAAATATTAAAATTCAACCACTAAAGTTTTATTCCAATTCAAGGAACTCTTAACCTACGTTTAACACTACGAAAATCAACCAATTTTTTGTACAAGAATGATATCTTGGCATAAATGTGACAAAAAAAAAAAAAAAAAAAAGAAATCCTACTTTCATGGATTATTTATTTTTTTAGGTAAAATTCTACTTTAATGGCGCATTAATTTACATACGAGTGGAATTCGGTTGTGCCTAGTGTCCATGGAAACCAGCTAAAAAGGCATGCCGTGGGCAAGCTTGTAGTCTAGATATATATATATATATATATGCACTTCATAATGTACATGTTGAACTTTCTTCATTGGCCGTTAATCTTTTGCACTGATTGCGCTCCACCGCAACAGGGCCTTATGTACTATAGTAAATTTTTAAATTTTTTTATAAAAGTCTCGTTTGGAGTTATAAAAGTTGAAGGAAATTTAGTTTTGGTTATTTTTTGGCATTCAGAATGTAAATTATAAACCACAAAAAAATAAAGATAGATAGTTTTGTTCGAACGGAATTTCGTCCGTTCGAATATATTTGAGTATACACTTTTTCACTTTTCTGTCAGACCTTTTTGAAATTTATAAAAATGTTATTGGAATTTATAAAAAATATTATTGAAAATTTTTGAAATTTTATTAGTATTTGTAAAAATTTGTCGGGATTTATAAAAATATATAAATTTACAGAGATTTATAAAAATTCAAGTTGTTCGAGGTGAAAAAAGTTTTATAAAGAATTGTAAAAAATTGTAGAGATTTTTTTTAAGTTTTATAAAGAATTGTAAAAAATTGTAGAGATTTTTTTTGAGTTTATCAGTGCAATACGTGAATTACGAGACTATAACTTTTACCGATTCATGCTAAATTTTTTTTTACACTCCAAACGCCCTTTGTATTAGAGCAGGGGAGATAAAAATTGTGTTGTGCCCTATATTTTAAAAATAGTTTAAATTAGAGAAATACTTTAAAATGCTAAATTGTTACTCTATTTTTAGAATTATTAGGCTTAATATTTATTTTTGGTCAACTATTGAAATTTTTGAGTCATTTTGATAGCATTTGGTTTGTTTTTTTATTTTCTGTTTTCTATTTTCGTTTTATGTATTAAAAATCTCAAAAAAAGGAAACAAAAAATATTCTTTTTCCTTATTTTGATATTTTCTTTGTTTTTAGATTAAAAATACTCAAAATAATTTTTATCATATTTCATTTCATGTGTAAACTCATTTTTTATTTTCTAAAACAAATTTTAAAAATATAAATGATCAAATGCGTTTGAACTGTTTTTTTATTTTAAAAAATGTAAAACAGATAATGAGCTTAAAACATATAATAAAAATCATACAAGTAAAAACTTCTTGTACATAGAAAAAATTTAATTTTGGCTAATGTTAGTAAGGAAAGTGAAAGCTTGAGAAAATTTCAGGATTTTATATATAGAGATTAATGGTCAGTGTCAATAAAATGTGAGAGGAAGAGTGATAAATTGGAGAATGTGGAAATCTGAAAAGAATGAGGAGAGAAATAATGTATAAGAGTAGGTGAAAACCTGAGGGATTGGATGGTGGAAATCGGTAGATATATATTTATATATCTCTGTGTGTATATGTATATATAGAGGAGGAAAGATAGAAATAGGGGAGACAGAAAAATGGGAAAAGTAATTTTTTTCTTTTTTATTATTTTTTATTTGAACCTTATTCTAGAATGAATTTTTAGTTTTGGTAAGAAAGGCATTATTAAACAATTATTTTTTAATAAAATATAACATATATAAAGCTTTTAATAAATCATGGCTTACTCAGCTTTTAGCTTTTTTAAAAATAATCGAAATTATCCTTTTATATTTTAAAATTTTTTAAACTATAAAGGATAAAAATGTCAAATTAAAAAAAAACTAAAAGCTTACATACTAAAAAATTAATTTTTTTAAACACAAAAAAACTAACTTTTTAATAATTAATTAGTAACAAATGACAAAAAAATTAATATTTTTTTCCTTCCAAACTAAGCCGTAAAAAATCTCACTGAAGCTTAGTTTCTAACTTGTGAATTATCTTGTTGTTAAATGCATTTGAAGTTCCCCTTTGATTACGGAAGTGTACTCCGGATCTACCTTGTATCTACCTTGATAGAAAAATTATGATCTGCTTATCTGCATTCTCCTGTGAGGTTTACATTTGATTGTGTAGACTAAAGATATAATGAGCATGCTCATTAATTCTATATTCTGTTCTTTGGTTGTGTTTTTAGAGAGTTGAATGTCATATTCATTTTATTTTTAAATCAATTAAATTTCATTACGGTCACTTTTATACTAATTATTTATTTATTTTATATGATCTAAACTTTCCTGAAAAATGTGCTTTGCATAGGCCCACGTGGAAAAAGTTCTGAAATATCCTTCAATTAGCTTGTGCACAGGTCCACATATAAAAGAAGAGACATTAATATTACTTTGATTTGATGAAAAGGAAATCACATGAATGAGACTTCTGTTGAGAACGATTCAAACCATCCTTACTGGTTCAACTGCCACCAACCAAGGAAATTTGGCAAACACTGATTCAAACCGTTAAAGTCTTGACAATCAAATCGTGGTTTTTATAATCAATTTCTTTCCAAAATATAAGATGATGAACCAGAATTTGAGATCAAGTTTTATATGGACTAGTAAATAAAGAGGGAATGCTTGAAACAATTTTGCTCTCTGGCCCTTCTCCATCTTAAACAATATGCGGTAGATAAGCCAGACGAAGTGCTCATGCCAGTTTCTCAAAAGGGCCAAGCTACATATAAAATCATAATTTTAAAATGAAATATTCATCAGAAAAATTCATCTTGGGTAAGTCACTTTCAAATAATTGTTCACTAAAGTGAAGTTATATTACGAAAATATTATTGCCACAATATTATCATGTTTTTCTTGGAAAAACTTTTCACAGAACAGCATTTTTCGTTACAAAATTCCAAGTTACTTCTATAGTCAAAAGAAACTTTGTGATCTTTTTTTTTTTTTTTTTTAAATTTTACGGCATCATGGTGGTAAGAAGAGGAACTGCTTTCACTCCCAATTTCCCTTGAAATTAGCAATCACGTTCAATTATGAAAATTGCAAGCACTTCAAATTTTAAGGTTCTGTTTGACAAATCTTTTAAGTTTTTATTTTCATTTATATTTTTTAAAAAACTGAACACAAAAACTCATTTGATGAATTTGTTTTCAATTTTTAATTTCTAAAAAATATCAAAGAAAAACTATTTTCAAAAATTATGAAATGATAAAAAAAAATGTTTTCTTAATTTTTTATTTTCCTCCACAACCACCACTACCGCAAGTCACAACCATTGCTCACCACCCACCTCTACTCGACCACCACGTCTGCCATCGGTTGTCAGTTACCAATTACTTTTTTCGTTATCAACCGCCATCCATCTTCAGTTATCACCAATCGACCACCACCCCAGTCTCTAATCACGATCTCCACTGCCATTGTTGGGATCACGTTCGACTAGCCATCACCCTTGCAAGTGGCTCCACCCATCTTTAATCATCTCCATTTGCCACCGACTATCCTTCCAATACTATAACTACCAACAATTACTAAGCATGTATTGAAGTTTTTTTTTTTTTTTTTCTTCTTTTAACTCTAAAAATTAAGACTATAAATCAAAAACAAAAAATTGAATGAAAAAATTAAATGCAAAAACTGTTTTTTCTTTATTTTGTATTGTTGAGAGAGATGCCAATGCAATATGCAAAGCTATGCACAATAATTAGAATATGCAAAAAATTTAGTAATAATAATAATTATGATTACGATTAAAAAAAAAACATTATTGATTAATGAAAACATTCTTGGCAAATACTTCCCCAGTTATTTGTAAGTGAAAAACATACCTAGACGGAGAGAGCACCTATATTGAAAAAAAAAAAAACCACACCTAGACAACACATGAATTGAAAAAAAAAAAAAAACATTAATTGTATGCATACAGCACACTTAGAGATGACATATATATTGAAAAACAAGCGTTCTTTGTAAGTGAACAACATACCTAGAGACGTGCAAAAAGCCAAAGCACAAAAGCAGATACACAAAACAAAAGCAACTTTAAAACTGGGACAGGCATGGAGGACGAGCAACTTCAACAACTCCGTCAAGCATTTGATTGACCTTCCTCATTGTAGGTCTCAGAGAGGGATCATCTTGAATGCACCAAAAGGCAACCAAAAAAAACCTCTCCAGCTTCATCCAGTCATTTAATGCCTCCATATCATTTTCCACCAAAGCATCTAATTTACCATCCTCGTAGCAGTCACAAGCCCAATCTGTTAGAATTGCCTGCTCCTCTCTACCATTTTCCATATCCGCTACGTTTCTTCGACAAGTAATGATCTCTAATAGCAAGACACCAAAGCTATAGATATCCACCTTTGCTGTGATTGGCTTGTTGTTGAACCACTCTGCCGCAACATACCCTTTTGTCCCTCTAATAGTAGCAATGGTCTTGCTCTGATCCATCATCAAAAGTTTAGCCAACCCAAA
>QLOD02176760.1:1277-11299 GCA_003260245.2 Sideroxylon spinosum
TACGTGGTCAGTTATTACAATGTTAAGCTAGATTATTGTTCTTGATTCAACCCATCAATGATGGGTAGGGTTTTATTAAAGTTAAATGCCATATAATCCTTACATGCAAGGTTAGCCTAGCACATTAAGGTTTTTATTATCCTAAGCCAAATTTATTTGATTCAAAAGTTTTATAAAACAATAGTAACGATCAAATTTTGTTAAAATCACTGATGCTATTATATGAGAATAAATGTTATATTTTGTTGAAATCAAATCATTTAAGTTCAGACCAAAAATGAATTAATCAAAATATCTTTTTAGTTTTCTTTTTCGAAACATGAATTTAAATTGAACTTTGGACATATTTAATTTAATAATCATATTTTCTAATTTTTCTTTCCTAAACATGGATTTAAAACTATGTGTTAGAATATTAACTTAACAATAATATCTTCTGGTTTATTTTTTCTTAAATGTGAAATCTAAATTAAGATTAAAATTGGCATACAACTTGAAAACAATTAGCTTACCTGGATTTGTAGGTTGGATCAAGTGTTTCTCATTCATTTGAGAACTCTAGAAATTTTATATCGTTTTTTGACTTAATTTAATTTGCAATTAGTTAGTTCAATTTTAGAAATAGATTTAATGTGCCTATTTAATTCTATTAGTTTAATTTTTATAATTCATTAGGTTAAATTTTTTATTATATGAATTTTAGGTTTAGTAATTAGAAACTCAAAACAACCCCCCAAACCAGAATTTACTTTCTTGCGCTTAGGGAATTTAGGATAGCTAAACTTAGTGAATTTAGGAAAATTAGTTATTTTAGCTTTCCTGAGAATTTGACAACTAGTCTCACCGGGTAAAACTATACTACACCCTCCTACACTTAGGAGGTATTTTCATAGCAAATTTTTAGGAGCAGTCAAGTCTTTGGCACCGTTGCTGGGGAAGCCAAATTACTCGTTTTCTAGGAATCTAAATTTTTGTCCTTCTTGTTTCTTAAAAAAATATATATTTTCATCTATGTATGAGCAATTGGATTAGAGGGGAATCAGGTAGACTTCAACACTTTAACAACCTAAATCCATTCTTTGAACCTTCCAATCCTTTTGCTGAAATGGCTAACCTTCCAGCTGGAGGTGTAAACCAGTTACTAGGTCCTAGTGGCTAACCTCAGGCACCTCTTGTGAGGTTAATGGGGTATTATCTTCAACGAGATAGGCACACACCTGAGTCCTATGTAGTGTGGCCTGAGAATTAAAGACCTTCTAATTTCAAACCTAGAATGATTCAATTTCTTCCAACCTTCCATGCTATGGAATCTGAAAACCCGTATGACCATTTAACTCATTTTAGGAACATCTGTGTGACCTTTATGGATTAGAACTATCCCATCAATTTAGTTTTCCTTAAAATTTTTCTTTTCTCTCTAAAGGATAAAGCCACAAAGTGGTTTGACTTCTTGTAACCTAATTCCATTCACTCATGGGATGAAATGCAAGCAAAATTCCTAAAGAAACTCTTCTTACCTAATAGAACTAATGCTATTCGGCATCAAATTATGAATTTTTCTTCTCAACCAACTGAAGCTTTCTACCAATGTTGCGAAAGGTTTAAAACCCTATTGCATTCATGTCCCTATTATGGGTTTAAGGTGTGGCATTTAGTGAGTATTTTATTTGGCTCTCAGACACCACAGCTCAAAAAATTTGTAGAGACCATGTGTAATAGATAGCTTTAGGATAAGACACCTGAACAAGCGGGTGAGCTTTTCAACATTGTAGTAGAAATTCCCTAAACTTAGGATACCACAGTAGTTAAGAAAATAGAATCCACTAGCAGTACACATGCCAGTTGAGTAAAGACGAAAGTCTTAAGGCTAAGATCATGACTGTAACTAGAGAGATTGAGACTCTTAAGATTAAAGAAGAGGCGCTAGTTATTCACGAGCTAGTTGTACATGTTTAATGCTTAGCGTATGATAGTTAGTCACATAAAATTGATGATTACCTTAACATAGTTATTTGGTGAGAGACGTTATAAACCTAACAAAACCATGAGCTTTTAGTTAATACCGTAAACCAATTCGGCCAACCATATTGGGGGTCTAATCAAGGAGGAAACCCCTTTTTTGAGACATAATTCGAGCTGGAAGAACCATCCTAACTTTTGGGTGGAGAAATGAAGAAACACCCATGCCTCAGCAATTTCATGCTACTCCACCACTACCTATACCTCAAATTCCTATCCGCAACCTAGACCATCTTAGAATGTGGGATGACCATAGAATACTTATATACCTCTAAATAGATAGCCTACCAAAGAGACACTTCAGCAGTTCATCAGTACACAATCTCAATTTGGATGATATAAAGAGTCAAATGACACTTTTAACCAAAATGTTAAGCACCTAACCTAAGGGTTATTTCCCTGCTCAACCATAAGCCATTCCAAAGGCCCAACTAAACCAAGCTGACGGATCTTCCATGATTCCCAACAATCTTGAACAAGTGCAAGCAATCACGACATTTAGGAATAGTAAAGTTATCGATAAAACCATTTATCCTAGGTGGTTGAGCCTAAGAAAGAGTCGAAACCTAAGTGGAGAGCGAAAGATTAAACGAAAGCAGATGAACCGAATTCTTCAACAAAAACTAAAAATGATGGTGAAAAGAAAGTTCAAGATGACGGTGAGAAGGATTCTGAAAAGGAAAATGAAGAAGTAAGGAAAAAGGATGATGAACATATGCTAGTAAATCTAACGAGGAAATATATCCCTCCAGGTCCATTCCCTTAAAGATTCATAAAAAATAAGAAAGGAGCTCAGTATGCAAAGACACTAGAGATTTTTAAACAAGTTAAAATCAATATACCTCTATCAGACGCCATCAATCAAATCTCGTGCTATGCAAATTTTTTGAAAGATCTCTTGCACGATTAAAAGGGGATTGCACGTTCAAGAAAAGACATTCTTAATAGAACAAGCAATTGCTATAATTCAAAGTCATGCACCTCCCAAATATAAGGACCCTGGATGTCCTATATTTTTGTGCTACATTGGGGAAAGTCGTATAGATAATGCACTATTTAATCTGGGGACAAGTGTGAATTTACTACCCTATATTAGGTTTACAAACAACTGGGCATATGAAAGTTAAAGCTCACTAGATTAGTTAAAATACTGCGATGGATAGTGGAAGATGTACTAGTTTAGGTGGAAAACTTTTGTCTTCTAGTAGACATCATAATACTTGATACACAACCTCTGAAAGTTTTATCTGTACCAAATCAAACTCTTGTCATTTTAGGTAGTCCTTTTCTAGATACATCCAACACCCTTACCAATTGCAGGACAGGTTCACTCAAGATCACTTTTGGTTACATAACATTTGAAATAAACATTTTTAATGTTTATAAATAACCAAAAGATGAGTCTAGAATCCAGGAAGTGGACATGGTTGAAATGATAATCTAGGATTACATAGGCTATAAGTTCATTGAAGACCCTTTAAAAAGTGCAATTGGCTTTGGTGAAAGATTTACGGAAGAATCTAGTGTGATGGATTCATTTCTTAATCCTTATCAATTGCTTGAAGTGTACCCTATCATGCAAGTAGGCAGTTGCTTGAACCATTAGAGAAGAGAGCAGAATATTCTAAAGTAAAAGTAAAAAACCCAGTTAGTAGAGTTACTCCAAATGCACAGAAATGTGTTAGGATGGTCTGTGGCTAACTTAATAGGATTCAGCCCCTTACTTTACCCATATCATATATATTTGGAGGATAATGCTAAAATAGTTCGTCAAATGTAAGGACGACTCAATCCCGACTCAATCCAAATATGAAAGACTGAGGTACGTAAATTATTGGTAAATCCAACACAAGTCGTGCCAAAGAAGTCAGGTGTTACAATTGTGAGAAATGAAAATAACGAATTCTACCCACTCGAGTCCAGATAGGATGGAAAGTGTATTGATTATTGGAAACTCAATGTTATAACTCACAAAGACCATTTTCTATTACCTTTTTTGGACTAAATACTTGAAAGAGTAGTTGGAGACATATATTATTTCCTAGATGGTTATTCTGGATACAGTCAATTTGAAGTTGCATTGGAGGACCAACATAAGATGTACCTTTCTAATGGACCCCTAAATGCCAAGAGGCATTTGAGAAACTTAAAAAGTGTCTAATAATAACTCCCATTTTACAATCTCCTGACTGGTCCTTACCATTTGTGCTTATGTACGATGCAAGTGATCAAGCTATCAGTGCCGTGTTAGGACAAAGAAAGAATAAAAAGGCAATGTAATTTATTACACAAGTAAGACTCTTAACAGTGCACAAAAGAACTATTCAAGACTCTTAACAGTGCACAAAAGAACTATTCTACTACCGAAAAGGAACTTCTAGTAGTGGTTTCACACTTAAGAAGTTCCAATCTTATCTACTTGGTTTGACAATTACCATCTATATTAAACACTTAGCATTGAAATACCTATTAACCATGAAAGATGCTAAGCCCTACTTAATTTATTGGATTCTACTCTTACAAGAGTTAGACATAATTATAAAAGATAAGAAAGGGGAAGAAAATGTTGTTGCCAATCACTTGTCTCGTCCACCAGAGGAACTTTTAATGAAGGAAGACATCGAAATCAATGATGGGCTCCCTGATGAGCAGCTCTTAACTGTGTCAACAATATCTTCCATCACGCCTCCGTAGTATGCAAATGTTGCTAATTATTTAGTGATTGGAAAAATCCCAAATCAATTAAGTACAAAGGATAGAAGAAATTCTCTAAGATTGTCCGAGTATTTTTCTAGGATGACCCTTACCTATTCAAGTATTGTCCTGAAGGTGTATTCCTAATTGGGAAATTCCTGGCATCTTAGAATTCCACCTCTAACAAGAGTGTGGTGATAACTTCTTTACCACTAAAACATCTTCCAAAATCATACAATGTGGTTTCTACTGACCCATACTTTTCAAGAATGTTAAAAACTTTTGCACTTCATGCTATCGATGCTAAATATTAGGGAGTTTAACAAGGAGAAACATGATACCATTGTCTCCTATTCTTGTTCTTGAGGTTTTTGATTGCTGGGGCATTGACTTTTTAGGACCATTCCCTTTCTCTTTTGGTTATGAATACATCCTTGTGGGGGTAGATTATGTGTCTAAATGGGTTGAAGCTGTAGCTACAAGAACCAATGACAAAAAGGTAGTACTAAAATTCTTATATGAGAACATCTTTTAACGTTTTGGAGTTCCCAAAGCAATTATTGGTGACTAAGGTAAACACTTCCGTAACATTCTAGTTAGAATTCTTATGCAAAAGTATGGAGTAGTACAAGGAGCAGGTACTCCTTATTAACCTCAAGTGGTCAGGAGAGCTTGCTAATCATGAAATCAAACAAATACTAGAAAATATGGTTAA
Source organism: Sideroxylon spinosum (assembly GCA_003260245.2). NCBI lineage: Eukaryota > Viridiplantae > Streptophyta > Magnoliopsida > Ericales > Sapotaceae > Sideroxylon > Sideroxylon spinosum. The sequence continues at coordinate 6,706 of QLOD02176760.1, forward strand.
CCTTAATCATAAGAACTAGTCATTACGACTAATTGACTCCTTATAGGCATATCACACTACATATAAAATGATATTAGGAATGTCACTGTATAGACTAATTTATGGAAAACCACGTCATTTTCCTATTGAACTAGAACATAAGGCCCAATGGGTTATTAAACACTTTAATGCTAGCATAATCGAAGCAGGACCCTATTGTAAACTCCAACTGGTAAAAATGGATGGAAGCTCTAAAGAAAAGATGAAAGCTCTATGGAAATCGATGGAATGCAATGATATCTAAGGAAAAGATGAAAGCTCCTCTTGATAAGCATATGACTAGAAGAATCTTTCATCAAGGTCAAAAAGTTCTACTTTATAGATCACAGCTTCATCTTTTCCCAGGAAATGTACAATCTAAGTGGGTAAAACCATTCATTGTAGTCAAAGTGTGTAAGAACAAAGCTATTGAGATTGAGAACCCGAGAAATAAGAATCGGCTCAAAGTTAATGGACACCATCTTAAGCCATACCTTGAGAGTTTCGTAGCTATGATCGAAACATAGGATCTTAAGGATCCCCCACCTTTTGAGTGAACTCCAGGAACATCCCTTAAATGTTGTACATTATTAGGTATTAGTTTCAATTTCAAAAAAAAAAAAAGAAAGAAAGAAACCTTCTTGCCATTTGGACGCCATTGGCCAATACTAAAGCTTAAAAATCCAATGCAAAACTTCCTTTATGCCATTTGGATGCCAATGGACAGTAAGGAAACTGGAAATTCCACTTCAAATTTTTACCCTTGCCATTCAGATGCCATAACATCATCCAAATGACGAGCACTCAATTTCAATTAATTCCCCCGTCCTTCCATTTTGTGCAAAATCTTTTCATTTCCACCCCAAATTCCCTCCAGATCGTTAATCTTCAAACCTTAAGCAAGTTTGAGTGGAAATCCAGGCTTGATTCACAAAAATTGGAGCTTTTATCGTGTTTTTTATCAGTCATTCCGTTAAATCTAGTAAGCCTAAATCCGAATTTTTTACTTCCATGGTGATTTTAGTTTGGATGATTTGCAATCAAACTTTGTGTTGAAATTAGATCCTTTAGATCTAAATCAGGTTTTTACATGCATTATTTTCAAAAGCTTCCATTAATTTTCAATAACTAAGGGAATTTCTTCAACATTAATTACCTCCATTCACATGGGGTCAACTCTTTTCAAATACAAATCTGTCCACTTGGAATTTTAGATGCCTAATACTAGTTTTGAATTACCTATTGGCATCTTTGATCAATTTTCCCATCTATGAATGTGTTTTGACCATTAAGTTCCAAATGGTTAAAGATTTTTTCGAAAAAACAATAGTGAAAGAATAAATTCATTGTGAACCTACAGTTTTAATTTGTATGTTTTCAAAGATGAAAGAGATTTACTATCTAGTTCAAAAGTAACAATTTCAATAGTTGAGAGGTTTTTGATTTATTTCTAATTATAAATAAAATTGTAAATTTCTTAATTGAACTTAATCTAGCCAAAATTTAAAAATTCAGAAATTAAAGTAACAAATAATTGAAATCAAAAGATGTAGTGCAACTAATGGATAAAGGTCTTTATTCAAGTTTCAATTCCGAGTGGATTGATTATTTTACAACGTAATGTGTTTTAAGACACAATCTAAGTTTCATATAAAGGAAAAATAGAACAGAAAAATGTTTTCATGAAAGCTTATAAATTCTCCCTAACTCAGTTTTGTATTCACATTAAGAATTATAAAACCGAAGGATGTTCTTTTGATAACATTAAGGTTTAGATTTAATACATTCATCTCAAAAATATAGAAGAAACTTTAGATTAAAAAATCCTTATCGGTGATTATAGAGAATTTGATCAAGAGTTTTTGTTTTGAATGATTTTGAAATGAATGAAAAAAATCTAAAAGGTGTAGATATTTATGTGTACGTTTTCATACAATACACGTAGATCTATGCATATCACAATGTTCATAATAATCTATCCTTCCTTGATTCATTGAATCAAGAACGAGAGTTTTAGCCTAACATGGAACTGAAACAACACAAGCAATAAAAATAAAAACAAGATAAGAAATAGCATTAATTGAATTAAACTGAAACTTTAATTACTGTACTTCGAAACAATGCAAAAAGTAACCAATGTTGATAGTGCTCCAATGAAAACTCCAAGAATACGCAAAAACATTCTTCAAAAATAATGAAAAGAAACTAGAAAAACTCTATAAAAGACTCTGTATGATGGCTGGAATGAACTCCCAAAACATCCCCTTAAAATTCTATTTATAGAGCCCTTCACAAACCCTAAAAAGTTACAAAACAGCACCCAATAGCACCCAGTGGTCTGGACCACCCGTAGTTGCGGTCTGGACCATAGTGTGTAGATGTTCCTCAGATAATGTTGCAATGATCCAGACCGTTTGGGGGATGGTCTAGACCATAGTGTCTACTCCAACTTTCTATTTTTCTTTTCTTTGCTTGTTCTTGGTTTAGTCCAAATCAGGGTTTTTTGTGTGGGTACCAAAGGCTCGTTGTTGTTATTTTCCTCATCTTCATCATTGCTAATCACGATTATTTCTTCTTCTTTCCTGAATTAAAGAGAATAAACCAAATAAGTGATAAAGGTTTACAACACTTAGAAATTTATTAAGTAATGCATGCTTCTAGTGCTAAGTTATGGAGTTCATAATTACACTTTTCAAATGTAATCACACTCCCCAACTTGAAAATTACTAGTCCCTAGCCATGACTTTATTAAAATAAGTGTAAACTACTACCTATTTCTCTTTCCGTTAGAAACACAGCTACACTTAGCTACGTATAGCAAATCTTTTAAACCCCTAAGTTACCCCTAGTAAACGAGCAAAGTCTCATGAAAGTTTGTAATGAATCTACCTACAAAATTCTTAAATTAATTCAATGGATAGTAATAGTAATTCCAAAAACTTCTGCTTAGACTTCAATATGAAACAAATAGTAAAACTTTAAAATTTTGCATAATTGTTATCAAATGTACTTGAAACTCACCTAACTTTTCAACCATTTACTTTCAAGTGTGTCAAGTATTATCATTGAATCAACATAGTTAACAAATATACTCAAAGATCATGGTTTTGACTTCAACTCTCACCAGGATGTTCACTCTTAAATGAAATCACTCGAAAGGGTTACTCTCGTGGTTCATGGATGGATACAATATCAAATAAGTGCATTGAAAGAATTAAAACAATGAGTGTTGCATAGCTTCATGAGTGGAATGTATTAATGCATAAACAAGAAAACTACTATCAATCACATGAAATAGATCAATGCTCTTATAAGTGTCTTTCACCTAGAGTCCATTAGGTCTTTACTAGGATGTAGCTTGGCCATGGGGTATTGGTTAGACAAACAAAGGATAGGAAAAATCAAAGTGCATGTCTAAGGATTATAATAATTCAATGAAGTACTCCCTAACTACTCTCCTTTCAACTCTTTGAATGCCAAACACTGAAGCTTTATTATCATCAAATGTTTTTTTTTTTCATTCATTCATGGGACTGAAAATAATGAACTCATGAATTTTTATATCCTATTTTTTTTACGAGCTCAACCCTTTATACATCATGTTACCAAATTTGCATAAGTATTCCATGACATGCAAGGGTTGGTTTACCTATGTATCTAAGGCTGTTGTGGCTAAAACAAGAAACTTTACATAATATAAAATTTTTCTTTTTATAAAGGCTCCAAAGTGGCTCCAAAGATAATATAGTCAAAGAGAAGTTACAGGCTTCTAAATATAAGAAAGATTGCCTAATATCACTCTCTTGGTTGATAACACTTTATCAGAAGCAATGATCCATACATGAAATTCAAAAGTAGTATCTTATGCATTTAATACCAAAGCAAAGCAATATGATGAAGCTATTTAAGAAAAGGGAGATGGAAGAAATAATATAGATTATTAGTTATAAAACCCTCAAAAATAAAGATCAGGCTTAAATGCTCACAAAATATAGGGTGTTAAGTCTCCACCTAACTTAAATAACTATATCTTATGAATTCTAATCCTTAACATGCCTTTATTTAAATGGTCTTAAGTGGTAAATCTTTAATATAGTAGAAAAGTTTATACTCAATTTAAGATCCAGTTCTCCATTTCAATATTGAACATCAAATCATCTATTAATTTCCTGACTACTACCACCATTGAATTAGAAAGCGACTCATTCATTAGTCATCAATAGTATGTAAGGGAGGCCTACTTTGCCTTCAATGTGTGTGTCATGCAAGAACAATAGCGGAGGAAAAATGAAATGGCATAAAATACCCCCAACTTAAAATGCAAGTGACTAATAATGTCAAATCAAATAATAAAATGAAAATAAAATAAAAAGAAATTAACTAGAAAAGTACAATAAAAAAAGGAAAAAGAAGTACCTCATGTTAGCATCATATGAAGCTAAAACAGCATTAATAGAAAGAATAGCCCCATTAGACAAAGGAAAATCTTGTGAAGGAAGATCACCATAGTCAGACTCAATGTTAGTACTCTCATCTGTCTCACTACCTGAATCAAGAATATCTTCTAGGGGAGGCA
>QLOD02176783.1:0-11298 GCA_003260245.2 Sideroxylon spinosum
GAGTTCCACACATTCGAGTGACCCATCTTGTTCCTTCCTCTGTGAATCGAAAGGACGAAGCTACAACAACGGCCGGAAACCGGTACAAAAACCCTAATCGCAGAGGATTCAGAAGAGACTGCCCAGGGGTCAAACGAGATTCTTATACGAGTTGGGTTTGCAACACCCTCGTAATTTATAACCTGCACTTGAGGGCGTTGACGCTTTCACAACTGACAACGATTTTATTATCCATGGGCCAGGCCCAACTCTACTGTTTTCCATCGGCTGATAGTTCAACTACTAATTTTTTAGTTTTTTTTTTTTTTTTTTTCAATGATCTAATTTATTCTCTTATATTTAATCTTCTTTTAAATAATCAAAGACAAAAATATCAAACTAACAAAAAACTAAAAAGTTAATTTTTTCTTTTCACAAACACAAAAAACTACTTTTTTAATAATCAGTTATAAAAGATTTAATTTTTTTCCTCCCTAAACCAAACCTAAATTATCCAAATTGGCCTGATAGTTGTTAGAGCCCAATCCATCATTCTTCAAAATAGGTTCTAAGTGAAAAAATACACTACAAGTTAAACAAGTCCAACAATACATGAGAGTAGAGGTCTTAATCTCAGAACTTAGGTGTTAGTTTCCCTCTAGCCCAAAGAACCATCCCAGCCTAGCCCATTATTTGTAAGGTTTGGATTTAGGAATTTAGCTTATAGGTTTGGGCTAGGCTAACTTTTTAAGCTCGATTTATTTTTAGGCTAGGCTTAGGTTTCTATTGTACCAACCGACTACAATTCGACCGAGCGAAACAGCATCCGATCACCTTCACTGAAGAAGGGGCAAGCGAGATATATCAATCCCATGACGATCCACTTGTAATTTCATTTGTGATAGCAAACTTCAAGATTTGAAGAATTTTAGTGGATAGTGGTAGTCCAGTAGACATCTTGTACTGGAACACCTTCCATAAAATAAAGATTGGGAAGAAGAAGCTGCAACCAATGTCCTCTGCCTTGGTTGGTTTTGCCGGGGACCGCATGACTTCACTCGGTTCCATTTTTTGCCAATAACTCTTGGGGAGGAGCCTCATAAGACCACTAGAATGGTAAACGTTTTGGCAGTCGATTGCCCAGCGGCGTACAATACCATTTTAGGAAGAACATCTTTCAATCAATTCAAAGCTGTCACGTTCACATACCATTTAAGGGTCAAGTTTCCAACTGAAAATAGCATGGGATGCGTAAAAGGTGATCAAAAAGTAGCTAAAGAGTGCTATATACCGTCATTAAAAGGAGACCTGAACAAAGAAATGATTGTCATTGATGGGCTAGAAGTCAAAAATGACAAGGAAATCAAAAGAAGAGAACCAATGAATAAACTGGAGGACATTGTGATCGGTCTTCTTGAGCAAAACAGATCGATTAAGATAGGCTCAAAAACAAGAGTTTTTGGTGAGTAATGTAGACATTTTTACCTGGTCTCATGAGGACACGCCAGTAAGGTGGTGGCCTACCACCTGAACATCTTCCCTAGGTCCACGTCGATTAAACAAACAAAGAAGAATTTTCTATCCTGAGCGAAATGAAGTAATTGAGTAGGAGGTTGATAAGCTGCTGAAAGCCAACTTCATTCTCGACGTCCACTACCTACTTGGCTATTGAATGTAGTCATGGTGAAGAAGTCCAACGGTAAGTAGATGATGTGCGTGGACTTCACGAATCTTAATAAAATTGTGCTCGAAGGAAATTTTCCCATTACCAGCCATTGGTTTGCTAGTCGATTCCACAACAAGTCATGAACTGCTATTATTCATTAAGCTGGTCTAGCATAACCAGGAATAAATGACATTTATCACTAATCGTGGATTATATTGCTACAACGTTATGCCTTTTGGTTTGAAGAATGCAGGGGCGACGTATCAACAATTAATGAACAGAATGTTCAAAAATCATATAGAAAGAAACGTGGAGGTACATGTTGACGACGTGTTTGTCAAGAATAGGAAGGCTGATTCTCACATTACTGATCTACGGGAGACCTTTGATACTATAAAGAAGTATGGAATGAAGGTGAACCCAGTCAAATGTGAGTTTGGGGTTGCAACAGGCAAGTTTCTCGACTTTATGGTGTTCAACAGAGAAGTTGAAGCCATTCTGGAGAAAGTCTGAGCGATCATAGAGATATAACCCCTACAAACAACAAATGAGGTGTAGAAATTGGGTAAAAATGTGGCACCACTCAATAAATTTATCTCCCGTTCTACAGACAAATGCCATTCTTTCTTTAAAGTACTAAGGAAAACTTTTGAATGGACAGCAAAATGTGATGACGATTTTCAATAATTAAAGCAATAGTCAGGATCAGAACCTCTACTCAATTAGACCATCTCAGGGGAGAAGTTGTACTTATACATCTTAGTTTTGTCCATAACAGTAAGCTCAATGCTCCTTCAGAGGAAGATGGGGTGTAAAAGCCCGTTTATTACAAGAAAATAAGGCCCTCAAGGAGGCTAAATAGCTTTATCCTAAGATAAAGTTGCTGGCCCTTTCTCTTGTAACTGGTGACTCAGAGCCTACTTCCTAGCCCATTCGATCTTGGTACTTATCGATCATCCTTTAAAGAACGTGTTGCACAAGCTAGAGACTTCAGGGCAGATTAGTAAAGTGTTTGATCGAGCTTAGCCAATTTAACATTCAATATCAATCAAGGGTGACAATTAAGGGCAAGTCTTAGCAGAGTTCATAGCTGAGTTTATGACCCACCCAACAGACCTATCAAAAGTTGAAGATATAGAGCAAATTTGGACGTTAAATATCGATGGGTCCTTCACCCAAAACTCTAATGGCACAAGTATCATTCTTATCTCTCTTATTGGCGACAAATTAAAGTATGCATTGCGTTTTGGGTTTCCAGCCTCCAATAATGAAACTGAATATGAGACCTTAATTGCTGGTCTCCGAATGGCCTGAAGAATAGGGGTTGAGGAAATACAGGTTCATAGTGATTCTAAGCTTATTGTGGAGCAAGTACGGGGAGACTATAAGGCAAGGGAAGACAGCATGATTAAGTACTATCAGCTAGCAAAAAGTTTGGCAAGGAGGTTCATAAGATTCCAATTGTAGAGAGTTCCAAGGCTTTAAAATAAATAAGTAGGTCGGTTGGCTAGAATTGCTTTCTCGGGGAAAACGAACTCGGGTGTTCCAATTGAAATCCTAGGTTCCTCAAGCATTCAGGCCCTAGAGGTTAACCATACCGAAGAGGACATTGAGTAGGCAAGACTGATTAGAAACTATCTCGAGAATAGAGCCCTACTGACTAAGAAAAACGAAGCAAGAAATGTTCAATATCGATCAAGCAGATATCTGTTGATAGATGGGATCCTTTATAAAAGAGGGCATAGCTCGCCATAGCTCACCAGTTTTAAGATGTGTGAATGATTAGGACGCTAATTATGTTATGAAAGAAATCCATGAAGGAATGTGCGACAACCATTTAGGGCTCGAGCACTAGCTGGAAAGATCTTAAGAGCTGGCTGCTACTGGTCAATCATGGAGAAAGTTTTTATGACAAAACATACTATCAGTTTCGCATTCCCAAGGTGGTGATCACAGATAATGGAAAATAATTTGAAGGGAAACAATTCAATGCGTTATGTGAAGACTTAGGCATTAGCCATCATTACTCGTCACCTGAGCATCCTCAAGCAAACAGACAGATCGAAGTCACTAATCGGTCTATCCTTAAAATCATCAAGACAAAGCTGGACAAAGTAAAAGGCCTATGGACAGATGAATTTCTTAACATCCTATACGCATATGGAACAATCGAGAATATGGTAATTGGCCAAACACCTTTCTCTTTTTACATACAGGGCCGACGCAATAATTCTTGTCGAAATTGGACTACCTAGCCTAAGTATACGGAACTTTATTGGGAATGATGAAGCAATGAACGAATAGATTAATTTAGTTGAAGAAATGAGGTTATAAGCTACAGTCAGGGTGGCCTCTTATCAACAAATGATGTGCCAATATCACAATACCAGAGCTAGACTAAAGGAATTCAGATGTAGAAAATTGGTATAAGATAGAGTCAGTCAGTCAACACGGAACCCTCAAAAAAGAAAGCTCGGTCCAAATTGGGAAGAGCCTTATAAAATATTATGCTCTACTTAAAAGGGAATCCACAGACTCAGAATACTTGGGGGCAACGAATTAGCTCATACACGGCATGCTGAACACATTCGAAAATATTATGTGTAAAAAGACTTGTAACTATAACAACTTTACTTAATTATCAATAAAACATTGTATGTTAACAAGTTTCTACAATAGGATCTTTTACTCTTTAAGAATTCCTACTTTTAATTATGTGACGTTTCTTCTTCGGTCTACGAGGCAATGTAAAGCAAAGATCCTGCTCAATCCACGAGACTAAGTAATGTGAAAAAAGCCCACAGGACAAGCAAGCAAAGCAAATATTCCCTGCTCGTTCTACAGGATCGAGTAAGACAAAAATTCCCTGCTTAGTCTACAAGACTGAGCAGATCCCATGAGGCCAACTTTAAAAAGATGGTGAAGATTTCTCATTTGGTTTACGAAACTGAACAGACACAAATCTTGCTCGGTTTATGGAATCAAGAAGTGCAAAGAAAGCCTACAAGGCCAATGCCACAATATGATGAAATGTTCTACTAAGCTAATGAGACCGAGCAGAATAAAAAAATGCTCATGTGGCCCATAATTGAAATAAAGAAAGATCTACATACATTTTAAAAAATATTTGCTAAGGAAATAAATGTATGAACATATAACATAAGGTAATGATAAAAGTAAGGCATAAATTTCATTCAGAAAGCTAAGTTTGGTATATGCAAAAGAAACAGCATTACATCAGTCAAAGTTGAAGTTCAAAATGACAGAAAAAAAAAAAACAGAGATGAGGTATTCAGGTAATTGTCTAATCCTTAGCAACACTCCCAGCTTTTTCAGTTTTAATATTCTCTGAGATTACCTCCTCAGCTTGTTCAGAACCTTAGGTGTGCTCCTCAACTCTTGTCTGGCCCGTGCCATATTTTTGCTTTCAATTTTCATGAGTTGGTTTTGTAGAAGCATGACCGGGTTGATCTTGGAAAGATTGAGATCACGAAAGAAGACAGTAAAATTTTCCTTTGCGTGATTAAATCCCTACATGAAAACTGGGAGCAGCACTCTTAGTAATCATCTGTGCTTTTGAACTTGGTAATTGCTTTCTTTCTGGCTTTCAATAGTTCATTCGTTAGCTCAAAGAAATCGATGCTCATTAGCCTCTTGAAGCGATTTCTCTGCATCCAGATCATTTTAAAGACTTGAACGATCGATCTTCAGCTTTTTGCTTTCCTCTGCCACCTCGATTTCGTGGTGAAGTACCTTAACCTTCTCCATCTTTGCAATGGCTAGGTCCTCCTCAACAACTTCCAATGAAGAAAGATCCTCATTCTTTCTTGCCATTTCTTCTTATAGTGCATGCTCTCTGGTGCCCAACCTTGTATATAAGCCACAAGATCTGACCACAACCTGCATGACACCTTAGAAGTTAAAATAAAAAATAAAAAATAAAAAAAAAAACCAAAAAATGGGAGGGGGAGAGAGAAGAGCAAGAAGGGGGAAAGAAAAGAAAACAAAAAGCAAAAGAAACATACTCTAAAGAGGTTATGATTTATATCAAAAGAAGTATCGTTGTTTCAATTTTGTTTTAGAACATTGACCTCAGTGTCACTAACCGATCGCAGCATCTTATCCCATACATATTCCCAGTTGGTTAGGAGGCTCGGTCGAGAGAAAGACAATCAAGCAGCAAAATGCTTTGTAGTAGTTCCCTGGGAGGAGAAGAAAAAATATTGATGATATCAGCTGGAGGAGGGAGATGATGAGGAGCCAAAATTTTCTGGCCTTTTGGGGCAGAGGATTTTGCTGTCCTTGCCTTCTTTAGGACTAATTCCCTTAAGGTCTTCTAGATAACATCTTTCTCTTATTTGAACCTATCCAAATATGAGATGTCAAACATATCGTCTTCCATTGTGGCTATCCCAGCCTCCTCGAATAGTTGCTCGAGTTCCTCTTCTTCAGATCGGCTGGTTTGGTCTGCAACTTGCTCGGTCAGCTTTTCAGTTTGGTCGGAGGCCTTAGGAATCGTGATATTTGTTAAAAAAAAAAAGGGGAGGAAGAGAAGAGGTAAGTCATTTAAATAATAAAATCAAATACAACATTTGTAGAATATAATTGCTGAATTCACTTTGTTCACATTCAGTAGTTAAAACTTTCTTGTTCGGGTTCGGACTAAGCAAATAAAAGGCTAGTTATCAGCAATTATTATGAGACTAGTGACTCAAACTTTGTGCTTCTTGGCAAGATCAAGAAGCCTTTTTTGCTCCGGGGTAAGAGCAAGTGTCTTTCGAGCTGATCAAAGTTAAAAGAAAGGTCAAAATCCTAGAACCTAAAGGAATCTTAAAGAACTTAAATGGAAAAATCTATGCATACTATTCAACGTTGACTGACCATAGATCTGAGGGACTCAAACCTTTTTGTCTGCATCAGTTTCCCATTCTTGGAATTTGCAGGCATTCTTATGAACAAAGAAGAACTTATCTTTGCACTCTTTGTGGGAGGTTGGCATCTGGGTAACAAAATTGAACTATGGCTTCCTTGCCTAGAAATACCACTAGCCTAACCCCATCTTCGTCAACTTCTAGAAATAAAAAAACTCGCTTGTTAACAGGGCTTACCTGGTGGTAGCTTGCCAAAAAACAATGATCCCTATCAATATCCTTCAGCAGTTTGGAACGATCTGACCAAGGGTCAGACCAAGGTAACTAAAGACCTCCCGGTTGAACCTCAGAAGAGGAAAACGAAGACCCCTGACCAAGGCCATTTCGTACACAGCTATCTCTCTACTCCTCGATGAGCATGCTGAAACTTTTTTTTTAAGGACCCTAAGGGTAAGGTTAAATGAGAACTGGAAGTCGGTTATCAAACTTATAGATCCTTTCCATGGTAATAATTGACTCGATCATCTCAGCCTCAAACACAAAACTCTCTTTTTGGTTACATTGATATGGGGCCATTTTGACCTCACGTGGGATTCAAATGCATTGATGATACCCTCGACGTCCTCTGCCCGGTGTCCGCTAGTGCTGGGGGAATCTAGGGCCTCTTGAAAACGAGGCTATCATCGTCAAATTCACCAGTACTTCAGGGATTAGTTCTCTCAGGTTCACCTATGGCAATAGACCTAAATAGTTGAGGCAAACGAAGTATATATGATGGGAAAATCAGACCACCAACGATAGACTGGATATATCTAGGGTTTCCTACAAATCTTAAAGGACAAGGGAGCTGACGTTTCCTCTTATAAAAATAAGTAGCTTAGACTAAAAATCAGAACACAAAAAGAAAAGGAATAGAGAGAGCAATCGAGAAAAACAAAAAACAAAGTACGTATAAGTCTTAGCAATTCAGAAGATAGAAGATAAGCATGACAAAAAGTAGAAGTCCAGTAGTACGAAATCTCTAATATGAATTTTAGAACAAGGTTACATAAAAGATAACCAGAGGGTCTCCTTCCCTATTTATATCGCTTCAATTTCAAAATTAATGGTCAATATTTAGGTGGGAAAAAAAAATAATCCAACGGCTTATAGGTTATGAATTGACGCACTAACATCATAATTAGTATGCTTTTGATGCCTAGCAAGGAAATGGAGGAGTTAAGTGGCTTGCATGCGCATGTACGCTTGTATGTCGCTACACAATAAATGCACTCACATTTTCGAGGACAAGGTCATTGTCAGTTCCCTCTGGTCATTTTATTGGCTGGGGAGGCTCGAGATATTTGTTGAAATATTTTTCTGTTAAAGTATTTGTTATATCCCCTTTTTAGCCATTTAAATGACCGAGGGAATCAGAGTCATCTGATAAGGTTACCTCGATCGATTTCAACTACAAGAGTCTCTACAAGTCATCTCCAATGACCAAGAGAATCAGGGGTGTCTAATGAGGTTACCCTAACCGATTTTAGCTACAAAATTCCCTGCAAGTTATCTTCGATGACTAAGGGAATCGAGGGCATTTGATGAGGTTACCCAGATCAACCAACTGTACCCAAGCCATCGTGGTTCGACTCGACCGAGCAAAGTTTACCTCAGTCGGGATCGATCGACCATCATAATGAGAATGAAGCAGCTTACATTACAGTCACGTTTACAATCATCCTCTGGGTTGTTCAGTGATATATGCCTGTAAAAACGCTACCAGCCTGCTTACGGTTTTGGTAACTAATTAACGGAATCATTCTCAGGATCTACAATACACATGGCTTCATCTGATTGAAAAGAAGTAAAATTACGTAGAGCTCACACACACGCCTCAACCATGCAGGCTTGAGCTCTCTCTTTATATACTACCATCATGTAAATTCATAGGTATCGTAACCTTTACCTTATTAAAACTCCACCATAATTTATACTCAACTCTATTACTAATTTAAGTATCAAAGGCTTTTTCTTAGGCACCATGCGGATGTATAAGATAGCATTTGGGGTGTGGACTTGATAATCTAGAGGAGAAAAGTTACCAAATTAGCAAAACATATACAACATGTATAACAATTATTATGAATATAAAATTCAATTGATAACCTTTGAATTATGTAAAAGAAATTGTTTTAAAAAAGACAGGAGCATTCATATAAAAAAACAAAAATTATCAAATACGTCGCAACAAATCATCAAAAAAACCCAACTATACCATGGGTGACACATATCAATTGAGTGCAATTCTATCAAGTTTATATAAATAAGATTTACAAAAAAAAAATTAGGACTGACATGTGTCAATTAGGAGAAGAATATGTAGCAAATAAATAAAAACAAAATCACATGTCAATAATGAAAGTCCAAAAGTATTTGAGTGAGTGAAAAAAAAAAAAATGTTAAAACAACATTTAGGCTCTATTAATTTGAATGTAAATGTTTTGAGCAAATATATATTTACTCACGTTTTAAGAAAGTATTTTTAAAAACAAAAGTAATAGTATCTTCTCTAAAAATATTTTTATGTTAAAACAAACAGAGATTTAATGTTAAAATACTTAAAAAAAAAAGAAAAAAAATCTTTTAGCATATATATTAGCTAATTTAATTAAAAAATGATTTCAAACACTCCCATAACAACAAAATGATACACAATATATTTACCAAAAAAGTTTTGAAAAATGACACACACACACACAAAAGAAAGCAAACCAAAACAAAACAAGTTGACTTCTATCAGCCTTTCGTCACTACTTCATAGTTCAATATAAGAAAATAGATAATATTGTAAAAAAAAAAAAAGGCGAAAAAACAACAACTGATTCCCCCCCAGAATAACCCTTCTTTTTTTCATCTGTTTTGTTTTGTTTAATATTAGAGATATCTCTACCTTTGATCGGGCCGCCAATTTCTTAGAGCTCTTATCTTATTTGAAATTAGCCTTTAAATTGATTATGGAAAAGAGATAAATTCAACACAAAAAACATATCAAGCAACTGCTTGTCTCGCAACTTGAAATCCAGCTTGCACTACATGAGTTTGAGGGGATAACTATTGGCCAAAGGCTTTGCTCAGTAATCGAAGCTAATCAACTTGAGTTCTTGCAAGTGATACTAAAAATACATTAAAACCCATCCTATGCATACATGACATCGTACAATTAGTTAGTGTTTGGATTGAGGATTTGCAAAATAAGAAGGAAATAGGAAGGGATTGAAATTCTAACGCTTGTTTGATTGTAATAAAAAATAGAAAGGAAAAGCCATGAAATCAAAAATAATTAAATTAAAAATAAATTTATTGATAAATGTGATTTATTTTCTTATATTTTCAAATATATTCAAACAAAAGTATATATTTTAAATTTTATGTTTCTTTGATTTTTTCCCTCTCTCTTTTCTGTTCCTTTTACCTTTTTCTCTAAGCAAATTCTCATTACAAACACGCCTATAATGAAAAAATAAAAAAAATAAAAAAATAAACAGCAAGAAAAATAACTCTACTAAAATTTTTGACAAGAAAGTGGAGCTTCCATAATATGACAGTCGCACTTTTGTGATAAAAGGATCATTCAGTGGCCTCTTTTATCTAAAGTGATAGGTCCATAACAAGACCACATCATTCTCATAAAAAACCCAAGTCAAATTTTTTATTTGTGTAGCAATGCTCAATGAACAGTATACTTGTTAATAAGGTTTATAGTTAAAAATAAACAAATCCCAATATGCAGTATGTCTTATATCCATCATTTGATAATTTCTTGTAATATCAAAGAACAAACATTATGGTTATAACTTTCTAATGCCTTCTGTCGACTGCAGTGCCTGGATGCATGCATACACCCTGCTCACACTCCATCTTGCCCCACCTTCTATCAACATCCTGACAGGGGAATGGCTTCTTACGAAGGCTGTTGAGACATGAACAAACACAAATTAGCACTTCATAAACTTTCCAAGATAGTGAAAGAACTTTTGGTTTACAAGAAATTAGATTTGACCAGCCTATTAAATGAAAAACAAATTAGTACCCTAATGCTATGTTGGGATTAAAAATTTGTCCCGAAAAAAAAAATCTAAGGAAAGTAAAATTCCGCATAAACATTCTGCAAACTAGGATTGTACAAAGGGTCATGTTGTGTGTTAACATATATAGAACTTATATATAGCAAGCAGTACAATTAGCTAGCTGATTTATACTTTCCCTGATTTTAGTTTTCCTAAATTAGTCTTAGATTATCTATAAAATAAAACACGATTTATGATTTGACATTTGTCTCAGTTATCACTAAAGTTTTGGCCAAGTCATTGCTGTCTTCTTTTCAAATTTTGAAATTTGAAATTCAAATCTATATAATAAAATATAACAGTTAATGCAACAATTATATATGCGGCGTGAAAGGGAAAGTGGGTGCTGGGCGGTCCGTGCTTTGCACGGACATTCACTAGTGCCTATATAGGGCTCGCCATTGTACTACTGTGTATATACAGATCATAATATAATTCTTTTCTTTTTAATTCTTTCTCTATTATTTATTTTAACAGGGTATTAGAGCCTTCATCTTGTGACTTTCAATTTTTTATGGTATTTTTCACCATCGCCGCTGCTGCTCTTCCTTGGCCACAAACAACTCCTGTTGTTGTTTTCTGTCAAACGAACTTCGCTGTTGCCTCAAGCCAGATTGCCGGTCAATCCTTCTCCATCGCCGGCATCTTCTCTTCCAATGCTGGAGCACCACAG
>QLOD02176791.1:0-12119 GCA_003260245.2 Sideroxylon spinosum
TCTTCAGAAGGTTCTTGGGTGACTTCTTCAGGAGAATATAGGTGTTAAGGTGAGGGACGTCCATCTTTTATATGGGGAAAGTGACTTTTTTCACGGCCAGATGTGGGATAACATTAATCACTTCTCATGTGGTATATCACCCTGGGAAGAAGGATCCCTTTATGTTGAACTGGACCATTCGATCCACTTTCCATCTTTCCAAACAAGTGTTGGCCGTAGATTCCATGCTCTGAAACCATGTTGAAGGAGTTCAACAACATATAAGAGTATGGGCCTCAACCTTAAAGCCTAGGTGTTAAGATGAGGGATGTCCATCTCTTATACGGGGGGAGTGAGTTTTATCACGAGTCGATATGGGATAACATCTAACAACCTTACTCATGTTATCATGACTTTTATCATGGATCAATGTGGGACAACATCTAACAAGCTCCCTCACGTTGACCCGCATGGACATAGGCTCAAGGTGGACAATGGCAGAGCCCAATTTTGAAAACGCACTCTGATACCATGTTAAAGGAACCCAATAACATATAAGAGTAGGGGCCTCAACCTTAAAACTTAGATGTTGGCCCACATTGGCCTGTGATAAAAGTCACTTCACCCATATAAGAGATGGACGTCCCTCACCTTAAAATCTAGGTTTTAAGGTGAGGGACTAAGAGTTTGGGCCTCACAATTGTCCACATTGAGCCTATGTCCATGCTGGACAACGTGAGGGAGGTGTTAAATGTTGTCCCACATCGGCCTATGATAAAAGTCACTCCCCCCATATAAGAGATGGATGTCCCTCACCTTAACACCTAGGTGTTAAGGTTAAGGCCCCTGGCCAACGTGAGGGGGGTTGTTAGATGTTGTCCCACATCGGCCCGTGATAAAGTCACTCCCCCTATATAAGAGATAGACGTCTCTCACCTTAACACGTAGGTTTTAAGGTAGAGGCCCCTACTCTTATATGTTTTTGGGCTCTTTTAAAATTGTATTAGAGTGAGTTTTCAAAATTAGGCCTCACTGTTGTCCACGTTGAGGCTATGTCCATGCCAGCCAATCGGAAGGGGGCTATTAGATGTTGTCCTATATCGGCCCATGATAAAAGTCACTCCCCCGATATAAGAGATGGACATCCCTCATCTTAACACCTAGGTTTTAAGGTCAAGGCCCCTACTCTTATATGATGTTGGGCTCTTTTAACATGGTATCAGAGCGGGTTTTCAAAATTAGGCCTCACCATTATCCACGTTGAGGCTATGTCCATGCCAGCCAACGTTAGAGGGCTATTAGATGTTTGTCTCACATCGGCCTGTGATAAAAGTCACTCCCCCCATATAAGAGATGGACATCCCTCACCTTAACACCTAGGTTTTATGGTTAAGGCCCCTACGCTTATATGTTGTTGAGCTCCTTTAACAGTCTCCGTTACTCTAATTTTTTCCTTGCCAGTTGAGCTATCTCTACCATAATCAACATCATAGTAAGTTTGGCTCTCTTATTCTAACTCACCGCCTTCTCCTTTCTCTTCTTCTATTCCAGCCCAATTATTTTTCATTGGTTTCCTGATAACCAAGGCCTATTAATTGTGCAACACTTTGAACATTGGCAAGAAAATTTTGTTTTCTGTCTCCCTTATAATTCTTTTTATTTTTAACATAACCTTCCGTGCTCACTAGCACCCCATTAAAAAATAAGGATTAATCACCATGAACTTTCTATCATTGTCTTCCCACTTTAACCCTATTAGATGTTTGTTCCTTAGAGAGCTCTTGAGTCTGAGCTATTCGTCACTATTGCTTTATGTTTTCCATTGCCAGTTGAGCATTAGCAAGCAAATTTTGTTCTTTTATCTTATGTGCTATTGTTATGAAACCAAATTAGTTAGTTTAGATGTCAACTTAGTTTAATTGTTGTAATGGTTTATAAATATTCACCATTCCTCTTCAGTTGGCTTGCTAATAGCCAGATATCTTACGTAAGCAACATTTTGAACATTGGCATGCAAATTGTTTTGTCTTCTATCTCTTATATTATATTCATCACCTTTTTATCTTCATATTCCATGCTCAGTTGTACCCCCTTAAAAATTAAATTTTTATCACCGTGAACTTGCTACCACCGTCATCCCACATTAACCCTTTTTAGATGTTTATACCTCATCCCTTTTCTCTTCCTTGACTTAGTGTCTGTTCCTTTTAGAACACTAAGAGAAAGAGTTGTCCAAGTTTGGGTAATCCTTTAACACTGCTTTATTTTTTCCTTTGCTAGCTGAGCTATATTTTTGCATAATCATCATCATAGTTTGTCTCTTTCTCCATCTTCTAACCTACTGCCTTCCCATTTCTCTTCTTCTGTTGCTGCACCATTCATTTTTAGTTAGTTTCTTGATAACCAAGGCCTCTTACTTGTGCAACACCTTGAATCATTGACAAACGAATTCTACTTTTCTATCTCATGTGAGGAAGAGTTATTCTTATCTAAACTGTCCGCCTACATTGATTTACCTTTCATTTTCCAGTTGGGGTATCTTCTACTATAACTAGGATTATAGTATCACTCTCTCATTTTCTTCTAACCAATCTCCTTCTCTAGTTTCTTATTCTATTCCCGTACCATTATTCTTAAGTTAGCTCCCCGATAATCAGGCCTCTTTCATGTGCGACACCTTAAACATTGGTGCACAAAGATTTTTCTTCTTCAGTTGGCTCTAAGGGCGTGGTTTGGAAGGTTTGCAGAAGTTATGACAGGCATGTGATACAAACAAAATAAAAAGATTCATACATTTTTTGTTGAACACTCAAGCTTAGGGGAAGTCACAACTCTTCTAATATATGTAAACGATATAATTTTAACCGGGGATGATAAAAAGGAAAAAGAATTCTTAAGACAATGTTTGGCTAAAGAATTCAAGATCAAAGAATTAGAAAGGCTAAAGTACTTCCTAGGGATTGAAGCTACACACTCAAGGCGGGGAATCTTTATTTCCCAATTAGATCTACTGAAAGAGATGAGAAAATTGGCATGTAAACCAACAATCACACCAATAGATTCTAATCATAAGCTTAGAGAAGTTGAGGAGGATGATTCGGTGGACAAAGAGATGTATCAACACTTGTTGGGAAGACTCATTTATCTTTTCCGCATAAGGCCTGATATAGCTTATGCAGTCAGTATGGATAGTCAGTTTATACACAATCCTAAAGTAAGTTAACATGCAAGCCATAAATCGAGTGCAACATTATCTTAAAGGAACTCAAGAAAAGGAATTTTGTTCAAAAGAAGCAGAAGGCTAATACTTGAAGCTTATATAGATATAGATTATGCCGGATCAGTGACAGCTAGAATATCAACTTCTAGTTATTGTACAATCCATGGTGGGAATTTTGTGATATGGAAAAGTAAGAAAGTGGCAAGATCTAGTGCTAAAGCAAAGTTTAAAGCAATGGTTTATAGCATTTGTGAACTATTATGGCTAAAATCATCTTAAAGCGATTTAAAAGTTCATTAGGATGTCCATACGAGACTTTATTACGATAATAAATCTATAATTAGCAGAGCACATAATCTTGTGCAACATGCTCTAACAAAGCACATTGAAGTAGATCGACACTTTATCAAGGAGAAGATAGACAGTGGCTTGGTTTATACACCTTACATGTTTATTAATCAACAACTTGTAGATGTGCCCACTAAAGGCTTGAGTAGTACAAAGTTTCAAACAAATGTATCCAAGCTGGGAATGGAAAATATCAATTCAATAGCTTGAGGGGAATTGTTGGGACATGTATGTAGTTATTCTAACACATTAGTGTAGATTCATGTACATGCATCGAGAGTTAACGTATCTATGTCTAGGTAATTCAAATAGTCCTTATCATATGATTATGAATAAGAACTATTGACAACCCAATTGGGTAAGCAGTCATTCAAAAAACTTTGTTCTTTTCTTTTTTCAAAATTATATTCCTTTCTTTTTGTCATTACCTTCCATGTTCACTTGCATCAACAGTTATCACCAATAACTTGTTGCCACTGGCTTTCCACATTAATCCTTTTAGATGTTTGTGCCTCATCCCTTTATCATCTTTAACCCACTATTTGTTCCTTTTTATAACCCCATTAGAAAGGGTTATTTAAGTTTGAGCGATTTGTCTTTACTGTTTTAGCTTTCCTTTTGCCATTTGAGCTATCTTTTACCATAATCAGCATCATAGTATTCCACTTTCTTTTTCCTCTTGCCCCCCACCTTCTCCTCCTTCCTCTTCTTCCATTCTTGCTCCATTCTTCTTAAATTGGTTACCTGATAACCAAACCTCTTACTTGTGTAACACATTGAACATTAGTAAGTGAATTTTATTCTTTTGTCTCATGTGTTTTATGTATTCCTTTTTATTATCGCCTTCCATACTCCTTTGTACCCAATTTAAAAATAAATTTTTATCAGCATGAACTTGCTACTTCCTTGTTCCTCAATAAAAAATAAATTTTTATTTTCATGAAGTTGCTGCCACTATCGTCCATATTAGCCTGTTTAAATGTTTCGACGTCATCCCTTTATCTCATTTAACCCATTGTCTGTTCCTTTTGTAACTACTAGAGAAATGGTTGTCCAAGTTTAAGCTATTCATTTCCATTACTTTACCATTCCATTTGCTAGTTGAGCTAGGTTCTACCATAATTAGAACGTATTTTTCTTTTTTTCTTCTAACCCGCCATGTCCTCCATTTTCTTGTTCTATTCCTGCCTTAATCTTCTTGAGTTGGCTTACTGATGACCAAACCTCTTACTTCTACAACACTTTGAACATTGGTATGTAATTTTTTTTTCCTTATATCTCATGTGTTACATTTTTTCCTTTCTTTCATCACTGTCTATGCTGACTTACACCCCATTAAAAAGAAATTATTTCCATGAACTTACTTCTAATATCTTCCTACATTATCATTTTTAGATGTTTCTAACTCATCCCCTTTTTCGTCTTTGACCCAGTGTCTGTTCCCTTTAGAACCAGGAGAAATAGCTCTCCGAGTCTGGTTGTCTCTCTCCATTCCCTTCTCTTTCTCTTTACTAGCTGCCATATATTTTCGGATAATCATCATCATAGCATATCTATCTCTCCTCTTCTTCTCCTAATATACCACCTTCTCATTTCTCTTTTTCTTTTCCTAAACCATTCTTGTTAGTTTATTATTTGATAACCAAGGCCCCTCACTTGTGGAAAGCCTTAAATCATTGACAAGAAAATTTTCATCACTTTCCATGCTCAATTTTCAATTGTACCAAATTAAAATTTCACATTATCTCCTTTAGATGCATTTGTTGCATCACTGTTATGGTCTTTAACACACTATTTGTTCCTTTTTGAACCCCGAGAGGAAGAGTTGTTCACGTCGAAGCTATCCATCTCTATTAATTTACTTTTTCTTTTGCCAGTTGAGCTATCTTATACCATAATCAGGATCATAGTATCTCTCCATCTTTTTCTTTTAACCACTATCTTCTCATTTCTCTTCTTCTATTCCTACACCATTCTTCTTTGGTTGGTTCCCTGATAACTTGGCGTCTTACTTGTACAACACATTGAACATTTTCAAGAAAATTTTGTTCTTTTTTGTCTTTTGTTATATTTTTTTCCTTTTGATCATCACTTTCCATGTCACTTGCACCCCTATTAAAATATAAATTCCAATCACCATGTATTTACTACCACTATCTTCAAACATTAACCTTATTAGATGAATCCGTGTCATCTCTTTTATAGAAGCCCAAGAGAAGGAGTTATTCATGTCTGGTCTATTCATTTCCATTGCTTTGCCTTTCTTTTTGCTAGTTGAGTTATCATCTACCAGAATTAGTATTGTAGTATATCTCTCTCTTCTTCTCGTAAACCACCGCTCTTTCTGTATCTTCTTCTATTCTTACACCATGCTTCTTCAGTTGGTTACATTATAACCAAGGCCTCTTACTTGTGCAACACCTTGAATATTGAGAAATAAATTTTGTTCTTTTACCTAATGTGTTATTATTTTTCCCTTTTTATCATCAGCTTCCATGCCTACCTGCATTCCTTTAAAGTTAAATTTTTATCACTATGAACTTACTGCCACTATCTTCCCATATTAATCCCATTAGACGTTTCTCTTATTCCCTTATAACTTTTGTAACCCACTATCTACTCATTTTATAGCCATAAGAAAAATAGCGATCCGAGTCTGAGCTGTTCGTTTCCAATGCTTTACCTTTCCTATTGCCAGTTAAGCTGTCTTCTACCATAATTACTATCATAATATTTCTCTATTCTTCTTCTAACCTATCACCTCTTCTTTTCTCTTTTTCTATTCTTGCGCTATTCTTCTTTAGTTGGTTCCCGAATGAATAAGAGTCTTAGTTGTGCAACACCTTGAATTTTGGTAAGCAAATTTTGTTCCTTTATCTCCTCTGTTGGATTTTTTTCTTTTAATAATCACCTTCCATGGTCACTTGCACCCTATTAAAATATATATTTCTTTCACCATGACTTTGCTACGACTATCTTCCCAGATTAACCCTATTATTTTCTGCATCATCTCCTTTATCTTCTGTAACTCATTGTCTATTCTTTTTAGAATCCCAGGTGAAAGAGTTGTCTGCATCCATTGCTTTACATTTCCCTTTGCCAGTTGAGCCATTTTCTATAATAATCAGTACCATAGTAACTCTCCTTTTCTTTTAACCCACCGCCTCTTTTTTTCTCTTATTCTATTCCTGTCCCACCTGATAACTAGGTCTCTTACTTTTACAACACCTTTAACATTGTCAAGCAAATTTTGTTCTTCTTTTCATATGCTATTCCCTATTTTTTTGTCAACACCTTTCATGCTCACTTACACCGTATTAAAAAATAAATTTTTATCACCATGAACTTGTTATTAGTGCTTTCCTATTTAACAATTCTACATATTTCTACCTTGTTCTTTTATCTTCTTTAACTCAGTGCCTATTCCTTTTAGAACCTTAAGAGAAAGAACTGTTTGAGTTTGAGTTGTTCATCTCCAATACTTTCCCTTTCCCTTTACGAGTTGAGCTATCTTCTACCATAGTCAGTATCATATTATTTTTGTCTCTCTTCTTCTAACTCACTACCTTTTCCTATTTCTATACCATTCTCTTTCAGTTGGTTCCCGGATAACTAAGGCCTCTTACGTGTGTAACACGTTGAACACCGGCAAGTAATTTTTTTTATTTTTCTTTTATCTCCTATGTTATATTCCTTATTTTTTATCATAACCTTCCACGCCTATTTGTACCCTATTAAAAAAAAAATTTTATCGCTATGAACTTGTTGCCCTTATTTTTCCACATTAAACCTTTCCGATATTTTTGCTTCATCTATCTATCTTCTTTGTCCTACTATTTGTTCCTTATAGAAGCCCAAGAGAAAGAGCTCTCTGAGTTTGATTTATTTGTCTCCATTACCTTTCTCTTTGCCAATTGAACTATCTTCTACAATATCAACATCTTATTTTTCTAACCCACTGCCTCTGCCTTTCTTTTCTCCTATTCCAGCACCATTGGTTCCTGAATAGCCAAGGCCTTTTAGTGACTAGTTATCTCTCACAACTTAAGACTATGGTGAGGACAATAGTAAGGAAAGTTTTGTGCCTTTTCTAACATTGGTTAAATGTCTCTCCCGGTTGTGGAGTAGAGTTTGAAATTTGATTATGGATAGTATCAGTTCTATGAGGTGGAAAGAGATTTTTCAAAAACATGGCCTGCACATCGTCCTAGGTGTTTATAGAGTTTGGTTAAAATTTGAACCACCTAGCTGCCTTGTCTTTTAGGGAGAATGGAAAGCGTGTAAGAATGACAAGTTCTATAGGACAAGTCCGATCTCTAAAAGTCACACAGATATTTCAAAATCGATTTAAATGATTGTAAGGATTTTGTGAATCCATACTGTGGAAGGAAGGAAGAACTTAGATCATCCCAAGCTTAAAGCCCATTGGTTCTCAAGCCAAACAGTGCATGATTTAGGTATATGTCTTGCCTTTGTAAGTAGTCTCTCAGTAACCTTGCAGAAGATGCTCTCAATAACCTTGCAGGAGGTGCCTGAGATAGCCCATCATTGGCTCCTTATAATTGACCATTTTCTCCATCGTTCCTACCAGCCTTTTCTATTGTAGGAGATGATGAAAAAGTAAAAGAAACAGAAGAAAAATTGACTATAAGGTCTGAGGGTACAAAGAGTGGGTTCACAAAATTGGAATGAGTAAATCTACCTGTTTCTCCTCGTTCCCAAATTTTCATAAGCTAAAGAAAAAGCTTACTGGATTTTGTCGTTCTGATGGTATTTGGACGTAGAAATAAAAGGAATATTATTTTTTTAATTTTATTGTTTTTAAAAAATAGAAAAAGAATAACCTAAAACTACCCTAATGGATCAAAACTATTAAAATTCCTAGGCAACAACATAAAATAATGATCCATCCATCATTGATGGGTTGAATCAAGATAAGATATACTCTACCATGATGAAAAAATAAACAAAACAGTAAATAGAAAAGAGAGTAAGAGAAGTAAACTCCATTAAGGAAAAAACTGCACTTGTGTTGAAAGAAAACTGCTATGTAATCCAAACTTTAATCCGAAACTTCAATACAAACGCTCAAGAATGCTATCTAAACAAAAAAGAAATAAAAGAAAAATGAACTAAAAAGTAAAAAACGGCTGTATAAAAGTTAGAAACATGTTGGATATTTATAGAGAAACCTTGAGAAAGCCTAAAACTAAGTTGTCAGAGCACAATGTTTGGACGCTAGGACCTAGAGAGGACCTTTTCAACTTAAAAAATGGGAACTCAGGCTACTACATTTTGATGGCATCTGGATGCTAGCCCTAATTCTGCTTCTCTTGCTCATTTTTCTCCTGATTTGAGTCTCCTTTGTCCTTTGAATTAGTTTCTAGCATTTTCCCAGCTTTTTATTCCATCATCTGCACAAAAGAACAAGCTTTTATAAATATCTTGAAATCATAACAAAACACACAAAATAATAAGAAATTTTAGTTAATAACAATAAAAATTAAATTTTAGTGTCAAAGGCTATCCAGACTGCACCTCCTTCTACTGTGGCACTGGCCTTACCCCTAACAGGGCCTTAAACCCAGCAACTCCCATTATACCCCTACCCATAAGTTAACTTTAGATGAACATCCCAAACTGGATCCCCATGGCCCAAACTAGCCTGAGTTCCCTGGCCACGGCCACGGCCACGGCCAAAATCAATCAGAACCTTGTGACCTTTAGGTCGCCCACGACCTTTGCTCCTTGCTACTAGCTCAACTTTGGTTGGCATCAAGCTAGAAACAAAGAGAACAAAATTTTATCTTTTAATAACAAGTTCAAAACCCTAAACATCAAACCATATGTATCACATCCCAAAGCACATAGTCCCAAAATCCCAAAATCTCCAATTTTTAATAGGTATTCTTAAACTTAGGCTCTGATGCCAAGTTTTCACACCCTAAAATCCAAGACCTGGGAATGTGGGGACAAAACCCACAAATAATCATCAAACTACATAAACATAACTATATCAAAGCAAAAGTGAATAAATAATCAATATTTTGAAATAAAATATCCAAAAGACTCAATGATGTCACTTGAGAGCTACAAAACCAAACGCCTCAAGTACAGGCCCAAAATCCAAATTATCTCAAGGGTTACAGTTCAAATGATAAAGTAAAATGAATATAATCATCAAGAAAATACAAGACCGACTAACTAACTCACAGGTTAATTGCGTTCCCCTGGTCCTACAACATAAACTATAGTAGGGGTGAGCATTAAATTCCATGTGTGCACAGAAATACATTTATAAAATTATTTTCTTATTCAGTATAAAAATTTACACTTAAAACCATTCCATGTGCAATATTTATAAATTTCATAAAAAGATCCACATATTGACATTTAATCCATAGGATAAAACTAAACTTTAACATCTTGTAAACTATAATCTCGTAGTCTTATACCTAATTATTTTCCAAACAGTCATCATCATATAATATCACATACTATGGGCCAAGTACTCTGCAAGTTTAGTCTGTCGTCTTAGAATGAAACCAAAAATAAATTCCCAGGCCTAATCCGTGGTGTACGATCTGGTGCATAATCCCAGAATGTACTCGTCCCTTTAATTAATAAGTTTTATTGAACAAAATATTTCCTAAGCCTAAGTTTTATGTTACCCCCCTTCATAAATATTGTTCTTGTTGCAAGATCAATCAAATTAAATCTCATGCAAATTCAACAATATATACAACTAAATCGATAAATAAAGTTTAATATTATTGCTATCTTGACAAAGACATATATGGACATGAACTTTGATAATTCATATAAATAGAAAGTAAAATATTTTCAAGTTAATTCAATAAACCTAACATCTTAGAATTTATCCTACTTTCATAAAAACAAATTTAAGAATTTATGCATGTACCAAATTAATAAAGACTTCAAGAAAACCAAACAGGTGTCTTTGTTTAGGACCATTACAAAAAATTCCACTTTCAAATTCTTTTTATAAAATTCATTTTAAATTTAAAAAATTATGATGATTTTACTAGAGATTCTTTCATATGTCTAGTTGTATTTGTAAAAGTTTCAAAAATTAATTTAGCTTATAAGTAAGGGTAATTGCCTTTTTTACCCCCTATAGTTGAGGTGAAAATCAATTAAACCTCTTGAATTTTAAAAACCTACCTTTACATCCGTTATACTTTGGACTAAAGAAATTTGTAAATGGATTTAAATTTTCAAGTGAAAATAAAAAAATAGCCATTAGAAATCAAATAGAATCAAAGAGTGTAAGTGTAGGTAATATAAATTATAGGGGTATAAATGTAATTTTTAAACTTAGAGAAAACCGTTATGTTTGATGGGTTTTTTAACATTTTCATTTTAATCCAAAGTACAAGAGATACAAAGGTAGCTTTTTAAAATTTAGGGATTATAAGTGATTTTCACATTAAATACAAGGGATAAAAAGGCAATCACCCCTAGATTTTATATAAAAAACCGGACTGATACTAGTGTAGCAATTCAAGCCATACAGTTCACTTTCACGATTTTTTATATAATTAATTTTAACTTATAAAATCGTGTTTACTAGACACTCTTCTAGACGTGTTGTCTTATATGTAAAAATATTAGAAATTTATTTAATGTTTATATATGCATTTGATATCAAAGATTGGACCAGTCCCATTGTAAAAGCCCAAACCGAATAGTCAACTTTATGAAATAGAAAACTTAGTTATAGGAAACACTGAAAAAGCCGATCAAAAAAAACAAAAAAATAGGAAACACAGAATTTGAGCTGGCTGCAATTTACAAGTGCCAAAGTCACATACCCTTCAGCTTAAACCACTGATAAATTTAGTGATTAGTATAATAATAATGAACCTATTAAGCCGATAATTAGCATCATCACAACACCCCCCAAAAAAACCACCTGAATGTTCTGTTTTTGTTTTGCTTCAACATCTGCATAGATTAAACCAAATACAAACAGAAGCCTTATAGAATCAGACTCTCCTTTATGAAGTAGAAAACTAGTTATGGGAAACAATGAAATTAAACTACCTGTAATTACAAGTACTAAAGGCACACACTCTTTAGCCCGAACCAGTTGATAAATTTAGTGGTATATACAATAATAATGAACTTAATGAGCCGATGATTAGCATCATCACAACCCCCCTAAAAAAACCCTCTAAATGTTATGTTTTTGTTTTGCTTCAACATCTACATAGATTAAACCAAATACGTACTGAAGTCTCCTAAGAAGATTCATGTGACACTTCTGGCTACTGTTCCAATAATACTAGTCCATCCTTTCTCATTTTCCCTTTGGTATTACTTCTGTTGAATCTCTTTCACTGCTCCCTATCTATGAGGTACCAGCCCCCCTCGACTTCCAATTGAAACTCTCACTTTATCCATCCCCACACCACTACCTCATCTTCTGATGTGTTACTGTATTGGGGACCTTATTTCAATTTTCTTTGCCCAAAAAAAACATTGGATTTCTTATATAGACCATTTTAATTTGGAAACTAATTATAAAAATTATTAATTAATTAATTTA
>QLOD02176791.1:12219-34152 GCA_003260245.2 Sideroxylon spinosum
GAAAAGGAAAACTTATATTTGTTTGGTTTATAAAATATATAGAAGCCTTATAAGATCAGACTCTTCTTTATGAAAAAGAAAACTAGTTATAAGAAACACTGAAGTTGAGCTGCCTGTAATTATAGGTGCTAAAGGCACACACCCTTCAGCCCAAACCATTGATAAATTTAGTGGTCTGTACAATAATACTGAACCTATTAAGTTGATGATTAGCATCATCATAACCCCCCCCAAAAAAACCCTCTAAAGGTTATGTTTTTGTTTTGCTTCAACATCTACATAGATTAAACCAAATACGTACTAAAGTCTCCTAAGAAGATTCATGTGACACTTCTGGCTGCTATTCCAATAATTCTATTCCATCCTTTCTCATTTTCCCTTTGGCATTGCTTCTGTTGAATCTCTTTCACTGCTCGCTGTCTATGAGGTACCAGCCCCCCTCGACTTCCAATTGAAGCTCTCACTTTATCCATCCCCACACCACTACCTCCTCTTCTGATGTGTTTCTGTATTGGGGACCTTATTTGAATTATCTTTGCCAAAAAAAAAAAACATTGGATTTCTTATATAGACCATTTTAATTTGGAAACTAATTATAAAAATTATTAATTAATTAATTTATTCCAACAAGTTCAGCAGGAGCACTAAGTCAATGGTTAACATCATCTAGGAAAAGGAAAACTTATATTTGTTTGGTTTATAAAATATATAGAAGCCTTATAAGATCAGACTCTTCTTTATGAAAAACAAAACTAGTTATAAGAAACACTGAAGTTGAGCTGCCTGTAATTACAGGTGCCAAAGGCACACACCCTTCAGCCCAAACCTTTGATAAATGTTGTGATCTATACAATAATACTGAACCTATTAAGTTGACAATTAGCATCATCATAACACCCCCCAAAAAAACCCTCTAAAGGTTCTGTTTCTGTTTTGCTTCAACATCTGCATAGATTAAACCAAATACATATAGAAGTCTCCTAAGAAGATTCATGTGACACTTCTGGTTGCTGTTCCAATAATACTATTCCATCCTCTCTCATTCTCCCTTTGGCTTTGCTTCTACGGAATATCTTTCACTGCCTATTGTCTATGAGGCACTAGCCGCCCTCCATTTCTAATTAGAACTCTTACTTTATCCATCCCCGCACCTCCACCTCTTCTTTTGACGTGTTGCTGCATTGGGACCTTATTTGAATTCTCTTTTACAGACACCGTTTCAATATGGTGCTCAGTATTTTTCCTCCAAAAACTTTATGTTCTTTAGGACTATCCCAAGGTGTGGACTCAGGAAAAATTTTAGTGTGACCACTACCATCCTCGTCTTCTTTCTTTCTTATTGGCTTGTATTGGTGGAAAAGGTACTACTAGGTAAAGGAATCAAAGAGTTGTGCCACGGAGCGAAGGCTGCTGGAGATGGTGGAGACCTTTTTACTATTATTTGTCAGAGTGAAGCTTCTACCAGTTCGCTTCAGAATTACTCGTTGTTCTGCGATCTCAGGATTGTTTTCTTTCTCATTTGCTACTTAACAATGCTACTACTATTTGTTGAAGGAGAAAGTGATGACAGTTTGTAACTATTGTTCTCAGTAAGTGGTTGAGTGTGATTTAGTTACTGCTCTTAGCCTTCACTAAAATTCTTGTACACCCAAGTTGTCTAGTTTCCAGGAGTGGCCTTATAGTTTTATAATTCTACTCTTCTTGCTACCGCTACTGTTATTCTACTAGTTTTGAGTCAACATGCTGTTGTGCTAGCCTCCTCTCTATCAGTAGTTGTGATTCTAATGCCTTAATCTGCTAAATGAAACCCAATTCGATTCAAGACAAGGACATTTCAGCCCTTAACTTAGATATTAATCTCTTTTTTTTTTTCCCACGGAAATTTTCATATAAGATACCCTTTCTTATAGGTTCTTACTTTTAAAGTCTTTTTCTTTCATCTTCACATCCATCGAATGAATTACATCCTCCATCTTCTTGATTTGCGCATCTTTGCTCTTAAACTCTAGCTTGTTCTTCTCAACCAAACAAGCAGAAAAAAAATTTGCATACAACTTTAACCATAGAAATTAGAGGGAAAGAGCGTTCGGGTACAAAAAAATGATTAGTACAGTACTGTTACCAATTGTTAGTATTTTTAAGAGCTCGGTGCCATCAAATTGCTTCTTTGCAAGACCCAACTCCATTCCTCTTACTCTACTTGCAAAGTTGAGTGAGCAAAAGGTCTTACTTAGGTCATTCTCATTGGGACTAATCTATACAAACATCAGTATCTTTAAATCTCCTCCGGCAAATACAAATGTGTACATGATAGATCAGTTGTTTTCATCTTTGTACATACATGAACTCTTCATATGAAAAACAAATACAGTTTAATTTCGTATAAAATAAAAAAAATTACGCATGTAAAATTATCAAATTGCAAAAATAAGAAATCAAAGCATAAACCACGATAGCTGAATGGTATGTGTGGGCTTTTGTTTGCAAGAGCAGACATGACTTTCCCATGTGCAGAAAGAAATCTATTAATATTTTGGGTTTCCTTTAGTCTTTCACCCTGTACTTCAATACAACCAAGTTACAGCTTCATTATTATGTGCATGCCTTGCATTTGAGGGCTTAAGGAAAATAAATCTTTGCTCTCAAAACCAGGAAACCAATTTCCAAATTCCTATTGATAGTGAGAAAGAGAGAAGCCTTTCTAGTATAGAAATTTTAGCTCTGGCCTTCTATAAAGAAGGTAAAGTAGCATTTTCACTTAGAAAACCATACAGTAGAACCCCATTTAGATTGAATGAACATGGAGTTAATCTTAGAAAAGATGAATGGAGGTTGGAATGGAGCTATCTGGGGATTATGGGAGCATCGGCCCCTCCCCCAAGATAACATAAATTACTACGTTTTAAATTTTTTAGTTAAAAAAAATTAAAATATAGGTAGTTCCCTCCCCTCCCATTGTTAAAATTTATGGTAGTTATTGTACTTTTGGTAGATTTAGGCATTTGAGCCCCTCCGATCTAATATTTCTGGTTTTATCCTTCGTGAAAAACAAAGACCTCCATCTTGGTTTCCATCCATCACTCCTCGTAACATATTTCCTTGCTCTTAACAAATATTTTGTGCATAGAATATAGTTTAATGCATAAATTATACAAAAGCCGTCCTAAAAGTTTCTTGTGCCTGATATTGTTTCTTAGATTTTTCGGGTTATTAAAAACGAAAAGTAGTTTGGTTATGGTACTATGATTGCCACATAAGATCTAAAATAAAAATAAAAAGTCAATTGGATTTGAGGAGAACTTTCATATTTACAGTGGATTTTGGCTTGTTGAGGGATGCGTTATTGTCATTTGAGAATGATTGGAGGATTATTTTTTTTTTTAATATTGAGAAATTGTTTTTTTCCTGTTACAGAGATAGACTTAAAAATGGAATTAATGGAAAAGAAGAATGAAATGATAAAGGGATGTTGGGATGTGTTTAAATTTATAGTTTTCAATCTAGTTTTTTTTTTTAATTTTAATGATAGCTTTAAATACTAATTTCATGATAGTTAAGTGATTGGATAAACAACATTTTGAGAGATAGCCAAAATATTCATTTTTTAATGGTATGGCATACCATGTCATCATAATGACTTGATTGATTGGGTCTTAGGTCCGTTTTTTTTCTTTTAGTAAATAAGATAATTTGGATTAATGGGAAGAAACTTACAAGTGTTTAGGTGGGCATTACTCCGATGTTTAAAGAACTACTATCATCTATTTACAATAGCTAGGATCCCCCATTTCAAACATAAATCATTATCATCAAAAGTAGATTTAGTTCTTAACTTTTGCATTACATGTAACCGGACTTAACTTTTTACCAAACAACTAAAAGTTATTAAAAATTGCTAAAAATTACTAAAAATTTTAAATTTTTACCAAACTTATAAAAAAGTTTTAATTACTAAAAATTGCTTAAAATTACTAAAAGATGCATTTAATTGGGAAGATATCAAGTGAGAAATTATGCAAGAGAGATATGTAAGTTTATAATTAATTTTACACATAATATTTAATTAAATATTCAAGATCTTAATTTTCATAATATTGACATATTTTGCCGTAACTTATATATTATAGTCAAGAACACATACATTGAGCCACTGCTAATGAAAATTTGAATGTGAAAAGCATCTCAAAATTTGTTCAATTGAATATTTTGCTTCAACAATAATAAAACCCTTGGAAAATCGAACTTCTCCCTCTTACCTTATAAACCCTAATGGATTTTTATTTAATGTCTATTAATTGATAGAATTTATCTATCATTTTAAAATAATGGCACACTATCATAAATAACATCAAATAATTAGTTTTCATTTTTATCTTAAATTTAGAATATTAAATTAATTAAATTCATAGTTAATTTCTCTTTATAAACTCACAAAGTTATGTGGAAATAAATCTCTTTCAATAATTGACATTAAATTTTTTACAAATTTATAAAAATAATTACACGAGTTTTTAATAATTACAATTAAAGTAGTGGTGCCACACCATTTTAAAATAATGACGTACTATCATAAATAATGTCAAATAATTAGTTTTTTTGTTATTATTTTAATTTATGTTATTAAATTATTAAAATTTATTATTAAATTCCCCATATAAACTTATACGAGAATAAGTCTCCTTCAATAATTAACATTAACTCTTTTAATTACAAATTCGAAAATACAATCACACATATTTTTAATAATTACAAGTCGCAAAGTAGTGGCAGCACTAAATTGTAAAATGATGACACACTATCATTAATAATGTCAACTAATTAGTTTCTTTTTGTTATTGTTTTAAATTTATGATACCAAATTACTAACATGTGTTAGGTGGCATTTAGAAGATTAACATGTGAGGTACTTCTTTGGTAAATTTAACTTTTTTGGTGGTGAATTTTTTCTAACCTTCTTACTACTTGAATATCAAATAATATTTTATTATTAAAAGTATAAATATTGTTGATGGTATGATACATCTCTCAATTTTTTTTGATAAGTTTATAATAGGTAATTTACTAATTTCTTATTGATCATTTTGCTGTTGCTAGGAGTTTTTGAAAACCTTTTTTTTTTCCTTCCTTTTTCTTTTGTAGTGTTTAAACATTACTTATTATTTTTGCAATAAATATAGATATGTTTAGTTTTTATCTGATATAAATTTAAATATATTACAAAAATTCACAATGGAAATTTGAGATAATATAATCTAATTTAAAAATAATAATAATATTTTTTTATCTATCATGGTACTACTACTAGTAGTAATAATAATAATAATAATAACAGAAGTCTTTTTTTCACCGATCAAAGTATATAACACGTTGTATAAAGGTGGTTTTGTAACAAACTTGTTCCGTTACAACCTGTGGAGAGCTAACTCCATTTTCGTTTTGAATTTCAAAAAATTTTCGTTATTACCTACGGAGAGGATGGTCTCCATTCTCGGCTCCTTCGACCACCGCCTCGTAGCCCTCGAAACCTCCAGGCACCACACGCAGATCCCTCCCCTCTCTCTTCTCTTGTATAGTATAGTGATCTGAGGAAGTGAGTCAAAATATTATGCTGCGATTTGTTTGGTGTTTTTTTTCTCCCAACGTCGGTGTGATTCACTTCCTCGAACAGAAGGAGATGGTAGACCTTAACTTGGACGCACCTTTATCGCTACCATCATTGGCCTCCAGGTTTCAACTCTCTCACTCTCACTTTATATATATATAAGTACTCTCTCTCTCTACATATATATAAGTACTCTCTGTAAACATAGTATACCCATATATATGTGTATGTATATTTACTCATACAAATTCTTGTTTTTTTTTTTTTATGTAATAATTGATTTTGGTTGTGAATATATGAAGGTTTAAGACTCTGGATTTTTTCCTGCTCTGTGATGGTTTGCTGAATGTGTTATTGCCCAAATTTCAAATCAGTATGAAATTTTTGTAAGGTTGTGTGATTCTTGTTGGAACTTGTTTGCCAATAGTCTCACAATGGCTGGTAATTATTATTATATTTTTCATTTTTAGTATTATTGTTTAGGTTTGCGATGTTCCAGAAATTGTAAATCTAGGTTTGTTTTGGGGTCCTCTAGAAAATTTTGGAATTTCTTTAGTGATTCCTATTAAATGCACGTTTTAGGTTTGTATCCTGAATTTTTTGAATTTATTTTTTGTTGTTTCTTGTCAATATTAATTTTATTTTTCCTTTTGCAAATCTTGCTTTCCTTCTTCCTTTGTTTTGTGCTTTCCTGTTCAGACTCGATTGGCTATCTTGTTTTTGTTTTCAAATCGTCAGCGGTATAATCCAGATAATACCAATTTGAAGGTCTTTTGCGGTCTATAATTTTAGAGTTGCTCTTTGCCTTGGTTTTGCCAAACAAAAATCTCCATGGTCCAGTGTTTACATTGATAAAGGTCTCCATCTTAAAGTTTTTTTTATCTTATTTTCCCTTTCTTTGTTGATTTTATTGGCTCTTAAATGTTTTATTTAATATGAACAAACAAAGTTTCAATTCCAAAACAGTGTTTTGGTTCGTATTGTGACATTAACTGCATATACAAGATAAGAACTCATTTGATTCGAAAGGTGCATGAGAATATTGATAAGACGTTTAAGATTGCTCCGGTCTTTTGGGCCAATTCAATCTTTCACGCCAAGTCGCTTGGGGTTTTATTTTTTTATTTTTTATTTTTTTAGTAATTATGCACTTTTGATATATAACGGTTTTTGTGATGTGTAATATCATTGTGGTGTTTCAATTTGGTGGTGATTGTTGATCTTCAAAATAGTTCCTTATTTCTCAATATATATATGATTCCAATCCCAACCTCAAAAGTCTTCCAAAAAACATCCCTAGACAACATTTTCCATTACCTTGTTTAAAGCCTCTACGCTGAATATATAGAGTGAAGAAGATATTGGATACCCCTTGACACAATCATGTAGAATTTTGAAAGAATTTAGTAAGTGATCCATTGAAAAAACTTAGATTGCTAGTAATTTGTTCGCCTATTCATCTTCAGAAGAGTCTGTCTGTGGACAAGATGTGAAGCATACAATTTGAAACTTTGGTGTATCAAATGAAATAGTTTGCTTGAATATTGCGTTCGAATGGACGAAATGATCCCATTAGGATTTATCTGCTAATAGCAGATTTTGAAAGATTAGAGTTTCTCATTAATTAAATAGGACTTTCTGCTTTATTTTTAGAGACTCTACCAATATGATTCCACTGTCAACATCATCATGATTTCATTTTTTAAGGTTTCTTCAGAACCTAAGTTGACCTTGACACTGAGAGTATGGATTATAATGCTCTCATTAATTGAATTGAAACTAGGTATTGGATAAAATATTTTATATGTTGATAAATCTTCATCACCATTAACTTGTTGCAACTGTCTTCCTACATTAATCCTTCTAGGTGATTTTGTCCAAGCACTTTGTCTTTTTTAACCCACCCTATGTTCTTTTTATAACCCTATGGGAAAGGGTTGTCAAAGTTTGAGCTGTCCATTTCTATTGCTTTATCTTTCTCATTACTAGTTGAGCTATTTTTTTATCATAACCATGATCATAATATTTTCCTCTATTTTTTTTAACCCACTGCCTCCTCCATGCTCTTGTTTTATTCTTGTACTAATCTCTCTTTAGTTGGCTTCTTGATAACTATACCTCTTAATTGTTTAACACTTTGAATACTGGCATGTAAATTTTTTTCCTTCTATCTCTTGTGTTATATTACTCCCATTTTATAATCACTTCATACTCACTTGTGCGCCATTCAAAAATAAAATTTTATTACCATGAACTTGTTGTCGCTATCTTCCCATATTAACCATGTTAGAACTTTTTTGCCTAATCCCCTTTTTCTTTCTTGACCAAGTGTTTATTCTTTTTTATTCACCAAAAGAAAGAGCTGTTTGAGTTTGAGTTGTCTGCCTCCATTGCTTTATCTTTCCCTTTCCCACTTGAATTAGATTTTTGAATAATCATCATTCTGTTATCTATCTCTTTTCTTCTTCTAAGCTAGTGCATTCGCATTTCTCTTCTTATGTTCCTACACCATTCTTTTTCAGTTGGTTCCTTAACACCAAAACCTCTTACTTGTGCAACACTTTGAATTGTTGGTAAACAAATTTTGCTCTTCTGTCCCAAGTCTTGTAGTCCCTATTTTTTTTATCATCATCGTCCATGGTCACTTACTCCACATTAAAAACGAATTTTTAATACCATGAACTTGATGCCACTGTTATTCCACATAAATCCTTTTAGATGTATCTGTCTCATCCCCTTTATATATTCTTTAACCAAATGCCTATTACTTTTGAACCCCAAGAGGAAAAGTTGTTTGAGTTTGAGCTGCCCATCTACATTACCTAACCATTTCGCTTACCAGTTGAGCTATCTTCTATTATAATTAGGATTATAATATATCTTTCTCTTTTTCTTCTGACCTACCGCTTTCTCTATTTTCTTATTCTATTCTCACACCATTCTTCTTCAATTGGCTCGCTGATAATTAGGCCTCTTTCCACTACATGAACTTGAATTTTGGGGAGCAAATTTTGTTCTTCTTTTGCGGGTGTTATATTGCTCTCATTTTGTCATCACCATCCATGCTTAATTGCACCTTATGAAAAAAATAAATTTTAATCGCCAAGACCTTGTTGCTCCTAGCTTCCTACATTAACCTGTTTAGATGCATCTACTTTATCTCTTTTCTCTTCTTTAATCTACTCTCTTTTTTTATTTTAGAACCCAAAGTGAAGGAGTTGTATGAGTCTGAGCTATTCCACTTTGTTGGTTTGTCATCTTTTTTTCTGTTAAGCTATCTTTTACCATCACCAGCATTGTAGTGTTTCCTTCACTTCTTCTTTTAACCCACCGCCTCCTTTACTTTGTTGTTCCATTCTTGCCCACTGGTCTTCAGTTCATTCTCGGATAACCAAGGCCGTTTACTTGTGAAATACCTTGAATATTGGGAAGCAAATCTTGTTCTTATATCTCAAGTGTTATCGTTATGAAACCAAATTAGTTGCTCTCGAATAAAACTCATTTTTTTTTCTCCTTTATTTTTCGACTTATCAATCAAAAGCTAGTTCAGTTCAGTTATATTCCATGCTTTTTATCATGACCTTCCATGCTTACTTGTACCCCTATAAAAAATAAATCATCGTCACAATTAACTTGTCGCCACTGTCTTCCTACATTATTCATTTTAGATTTTTTTTCCTCATCACATTATTTTTTTAACCTGCCTACTTTTCCTTTTATAACCTTAAGGGAAAGGGTTGTCAATGTTTGAGCTATCCATTTCTATTACTTTATTTGTCTGTTACTAGTTGAGTTATCTTTTATCATAATCAGGATCATAGTATTTGTCTCTATTGTTTTTTTTCCTTAACTCCCCACCTCCTCCATTCTCTTGTTTTATTCTTGTACTAATCCCTCTTTACTTGGCTCGCTGATAACTATACTTCTTACTTGTTCAACACTTTGGATATTAGCATGCAAATTTTTTTCTTCTATCTCTTATGTTATATTCCTCTATTTTATCATCACCTTCCATACTCACTTGCACCCCATTAAAAAATAAATTTTTATTACCATGAACTTGCTGCCACTGTTTTCCTATATTAATTCTTTAGATCTTTTTGCATCAAGTGTTTATTCGTTTTTATTCAAGAGAAGAAAAGGTTGTTCGAGTCTGAGTTATTCATCTTCGTTGCATTATCTTTCCATTTCCCAGTTGAATTAGATTTTTGAATAATCATCATTACGTTATCTCTCTATTTTCTTGTTCTAACCTAGTGCATTTTCATTTCTTCTCTTCTACTCTTGCACTATTCTTTTTGAGTTTGTTCCTTAATATCAAAGCCTCATACTTGAGCAACACCTTGAATCATTGGAAAGTAAATTTTTTTCTTCTGTCTCATGTCTTGTATTCTTTATTTTTTATCATCATCGTCCATGCTTGCTTGCACTACATTAAAAAATAAATTTTTATTACCATGAACTTGATGCCATTGTTATTCCACATTAACCCTTTCGGATGTATTTATCTTATTCCCTTTAATTCTTTAACCATCAGTCTAATCCTTTTGAACCCCAAGAGGAAAGGTTGTTTGAGTCTAAGCTATTCGTTTACATTGCCTAACCTTTCCATTTGTCATTTGAGCGATCTTCAATTATAATTAGGATTATAGTATATCTTTTTCTTTTTCTTCTAACCTACCACTTTCTCCATTTTCATGTTCTATTCGCACATCATTCTTCCTCAATTAGCTCCCTAATAATTAGGCCTCTTTCCTAGGCATAAACTTGAACATTAGGAAGCGAATTTAGTTCTTCTATCTAAATTGTTATTGTTACGAAACCAAATTAGTTGCTCCCAAAGAAAACTTGTTGTTTTCATTTTTCTCCTTTATTTTCTTGCTTATCAATCAATAAGTTAGTTCAGTTCAGTTATATTCCATGCTTTTTATCATGACCTTCCTTTGCTCGTGGAGCTGTCTTCTATCATAATCGGGATCGTAGTATTTTTCTCTGTTTTCTTTTTTTCAAACCCAATGCCTCTTCCATTCTGTTATTTTATTCTTGTACTAATCTCTGTTTAGTTGGCTCACCAATAACTGTACTTCTTACTCATTCAACACTTTGAATATTGACATGCAATTTTTTTTTCTTGTATTCTTTTTGTTATATTCCTACCATACTCACTTGCACCCCATTAAAAAATAAATTTTTACTACCAAGAACTTGCTGTCACTGTCTTCCTATGTTAACCTTTTTAGATCTTTTTACCTCATCCCTTTTTTCTTCGTTGACCAAGTGTTTATTTATTTTTTATTCACCAAAAGAAAAATTTGTTCGAGTTTTGGTTATACGTCTCCATTGCTTCATCCATCCCTTTCTCAGTTGAATGACTTTTGAATAATCATCAATATGTTATCTCTCTCTTTTCTTCATCTAACCTAGCACATTCGTATTTTTACTTCTTCTGCTTCAGCACCGTTCTTTTTTCAATTGGTTTCTCAATACTAAAGCCTCATACTTGTGCATTACCTTGAATCGTTGGCAAGCAAAATTTGTTCTTCTGTCTCATGTCTTGTATTCCCTATTTCTTGCACTACATTAAAAAATAAATTTGTATTACCACGAACTTGATGCCACTATTATTCCATATTAAACCTTTTAGATATATCTGTCTTATCCCCTTTAATTCTTTGACGATCAGTCTAATCCTTTTTGAACCCCAAGAGAAAAAGTTGTTTGAGTTTGAGCTATCCGTTTACATTGCCTAACCTTTCCATTTGTCAATTGAGTGATCTTCAATTATAATTAGGATTATAGTATATTTTTCTCTCTTTCTTCTAACCTACTACTTTCTCCATTTTCATGTTCTATTCTCACACCATTCTTCCTCAATTGCCTCCTTGATAATTAGGCCTCTTTCCAATGTATGAACTTGAACATTAGGAAGCAAATTTAGTTCTTCTATCTAAATTGTTATTGTTACGAAACCAAAATAGTTGCTCTCAAGGAAAACTTGTTCGTTTTCATTTTTCTCCTTTATTTTCTTACTTATCAATCAATAAGTTAGTTTAATTCAGTTATATTCCATGTTTTTTATCATGACCTTCCATGCTTACTTGTTCCCCTTTGAAAACTAAATCATTGTCACCATTAACCTGTTGCCACTGTCTTCTGACATTAGCCCTTTTAGATTTTTTGCCTCACCATCTTATCTTTTTTAACCCGCCCATGGTTCCTTTTATAACCGTAAGGGAAAAGATTGTTAAAGTTTGATCTATCCATTTCCATTGTTTTATTTTTCAGTTGCTAGTTGAGCTATCTTCCATCATAATTAGGATCATAGTATTTTTCTCTATTTTTTTTTAACCCACTGCCTCCACCATTCTCTTGTGTTATTCTTGAACTAATCTCTTTTTAGTTGGCTCGCTGAGAACTATACTTTTTAGTGAATCAACACATTGAATATTGGCATGCAAATTCTTTTCTCCTATCTCTTGTGTTATATTTTTCCCATTTTATCATCAATTTCCATACTCACTTGCGCCCTATTAAACATTAAGTTTTTATTACCATGAACTTGCTGCCGCTACCTTCCTACATTAACTGTTTTAGATTTTTTTGCCTCATCCCATTTTTCTTCGTTAGGCAAGTGTTTATTCATTTTTATTTTTCAGTGGAAAGAACTGTTCGAGTCTGGGTTATACATTTTCGTTGCTTTATCTTTCCCTTTCTCACTTGAATTAGACTTTTGAATAATCATCATTATGTTATCCCTCTCTTTCCTTTTTCTAACCTAGCACATTCGCATTTCACTTCTTCTGCTCCCAAACTATTCCTTTTCAGTTGGTTCCTCAATACCAAAGCCTCTTACTTGTGTATCACCTTGAATCGTTGGCAAGAAAATCTTATTCTTTTATCTCATGTCTTGTATTCCCTTTTTTTATCATCATTGCTTGCACTACATTAAAAAATAAATTTTTATTACCACGAACTTGATGCCACTATTATTCCATATTAACCCTTTCAGATGTATCTGTCTTATACCTTTAATTCTTTAACCATCAGTCTAATCCTTTTTGAACCCCAAGAGGAAACGTTGTTCGAGTCTGAGCTATTCATTTACATTATCTTACCTTTCAAGTTGTCGATTGAGCTATCTTCAATTATAATTAGAATTATAGTATACCTTTCTTTTTCTTCTGACCACTACTTTCTCCATTATCATATTCTATTGTCACACCATTCTTCCTCAATTGGCTCCCTAATAATTAGGCCTCTTTCCTATGCATGAACTTGAACATTTGGAAGTGAATTTAGTTCTTCTATCTAAATTGTTATTGTTACGAAACCAAATAGTTGCTCTTATAGAAAACTTGTTTGTTTTCATTTTTCTCCCTTATTTTCTTACTTATCAATCAATAAGTTAGTTCAATTCAGTTATATTCCATGCTTTTTATCATGACCTTCCATGCTTACTTGTTCCCCTTTGAAAACTAAATCATTGTCACCATTAACTTGTTACCACTGTCATCTTACATCAACCCTTTCAGATGTTTTCGCCTCACCATTTTATCTTTTTTAACCCGCCCACTGTTCCTTTTATAAACATAAGGGAAAAGGTTGTCAAAGTTTGAGCTGTCCATTTTATTGTTTTATCTTTCCATCGCTAGTTGAGCTATCTTCCATCATAACTAGGCTCATAGTATTTTTCTCTATTTT
This sequence comes from Sideroxylon spinosum, assembly GCA_003260245.2. NCBI lineage: Eukaryota > Viridiplantae > Streptophyta > Magnoliopsida > Ericales > Sapotaceae > Sideroxylon > Sideroxylon spinosum. Next base: position 25,523 of record QLOD02176791.1, read on the forward strand.
TTTTAACCCACTGCCGCTACTGTTCGCTTGTTTTATTCATGTACTAATCTCTCTTTAGTTGGCTCACTGAGAACTAGACTTTTTAGTGAGTCAACACTTTGAATATTAGCATGTAAATTTTTTTCTTCTATCTCTTGTGTTATATTCCTCCCATTTTATCATCACCTTCCATACTGTGCACCTTATTAAAAATTAAATTTTTATTACCATGAACTTGTTACCACTGCCTTCCTATATTAACCGTTCTAGATTTTTTGCCTCATCCCATTTTTCCATTGACCAAGTGTTTATTCATTTTTATTTTTTAGTGGAAAGAGCTGTTCGAGTCTGGGTTATCCGTCTTCATTGCTTTATCTGTCCCTCTCCCACTTGAATTAGATTTTTGAATAATCATTATTATGTTACAACTCTCTTTTTTTCTTCTAAGCCCTAGCATTCGCATTTCTCTTCTTCTACTCCGACACCAATTTTTTTCAGTTGGTTCTTCAATACCAAAGCTTTTTACTTATGCAATACCTTGAATCCTTGGCAAGAAAGTTTTATTCTTTTATTTCTTGTCTTATGTTCCCTATTTTTTACCATCATCGTCCTTGTTCGGTTGCACTACATTAAAAAGTAAATTTTTATTACCCTAAACATGATTCCACGGTCATTCCACATTAACTCTTTCAGATGTATCTGTCTCATCCCCTTTATATATTCTTTAACCAACTATCTATTCCTTTTTGAATCCCAAGAGGAAAGGTTGTTGGATCCTGAGTTGTCCGTCTATATTACCTAACCTTTCCAATTGCCAGTTGAGCTATCTTCTGCTATAGATAGGATTATAATATATCTTTCTCTTTTTCTTCTGACCTAATACTTCCTTTATTTTCTTATTCTATTCTCACACCATTCTTCTTCTACTGGCCCCATGATACTTAGGCCCTCTTCTTATGCATGAACTTGAACTTTGGGGAGCAAATTTATTTCTTCATTCGTGGGTTTTATATTGCTCTCGTTTTGCCATCACCATCTACGCTTAATTACACCATGTGAAAAAAATAAATTATTATCACCAAGAACTTACTACCCCTAGCTTTCTACATTAAACTGTTTAGATGCATCAACCTCATCCATTTTCTCTTCTTTAATCTATTGTTTTTTTTAAAACCCTAAGTGAATAAGTTCTGTGAATCTGAGCTATTCCCCTCTGTTAGTTTACCTTCTCTTTTGCCATTGATTTATTTTTTACCATAACTAGCATTGTTGTGTTCGTCTCTTTTCTTCTTTAAATCCACCTCCTTCTTCACTATCTTGTACTATTCTTGCGCACTAGTCTTCAATTCGATTCAGCTAACCAATGGCTCTTACTTGTGTAATACCTTGAACATTGGAAAGAAAATTTTTTTCTTCTATCTCGAGTGTTACTGTTATGAAACCAAATTAGTTGTTCTCAAATAAAACTCCTCTTTCTTTCTCTTCTCATTTATTTTCTACTTATCAATCGATAAGTTAGTTCAGTTCAGTTCAGTTATACTCCAGGCTTTTTATCATGACATTCCATTCTTACTGGTACCCCAATAAAAACTAAATAATTATCACCATTAATTTGTTGCCACTGTCTTCCTACATTAACCTTTTTAGATGTTTTTGCCTCACCATCTTTTCTTTTTCAACCCGCCCACCATTCCTTTTATATCCCTAAGGGAAAGGGTTATCAAAGTTTGAGCTGTCTATTTCTGCTGTTTTATCTTTCCATTTCTAGTGGAGCTAGCTTCTATCATAATCGAGATCGTAGTATTTTTCTCTGGTTTTTTTCAAACCACTACCTCCTCCATTCCCTCGTTTTATTCATGTACTAATCTCTATTTAGCTGGCTCACCGATAATTGTATTTCTTACTTGTTCAACACTTTGAATATTGGCATGCAAATTTTTTTTCTTCTATCCTTTGTGTTATATTCCTACCATTTTATTATCACCTTTCATACTCACTTGCAACCCATTAAAAAATTAATTTTTACTACCAAGAACTTGCTGCCACTGTCTTCCTATATTAACCTTTTTAGATCTTTTTGCCTCATCCCTTTTTTCTTTGTTGACCAAGTGTTTATTATTTTTTTAGTCACCAGAAGAACAAGTTGATCAAGTTTGGGTTATCCATCTTCATTGCTTCATCTTTCCCTTTCTCAGTTGAATTAGACTTTTGAATAATTATCATTATGTTATCCCTCTCTTTCCTTCTTCTAAACTAACACATTCGCATTTTTCTTCTTCTGCTCCTGCGCTATTCTTTTTTAGTTGGTTCCTTAATACCAAAGCCTCTTACTTTTGCATCACGTTGAATCATTGGTAAGTAAATTTTGTTCTTCTATCTAATGTCTTGTATTTTCTATTTTTTCTCATCATTGTCCTAGCTCGCTTGGACTACTTTAAAAAATAAATTTTTATTACCATGAAGTTGATGCCACTGTTATTCCACATTAATCTTTTAGATGTATCTGTCTCATCCCTTTTATATATTCTTTAACCAACTGTTAATTCCTTTTTGAATCCTTAGAGGAGAAGTTGTTCATGTCTGTGCTATCGGTCTACATTGCCTAACCTTTTCTTTTGCCAGTTATGCTATCTTCTATTTTAATTCGAATTATAGTATATCTTTCTCTTTTTCTTCTGACCTACTGCTTTCTCTACTTTCTTGTTCTATTCTCACACCATTCTTTTTCAATTGGCTCTCTAAAAATTAGGCCTCTTTTCTATGCATGAACTTGAACTTTGGGGAGCCAATTTTTTTCTTCTTTTGTGGGTGTTATATTGCTTTCATTTTGTCATCACCGTCCATGCTTAATTGTACCTTATGAAAAAAATAAATTATTATCACTAAGAACTTGCTACCTATAGCTTTCTACATTAACCCATTTAGATGCATCTGCCTCATCCATTTTCTTTTCTTTAATCTTTTGCTTTTTTTTAGAGCCCTAAGTAAGGGAGTGCTATGAGTCTGAGCTATTCCCCTCTGTTAGTTTACCTTCTCTTTTGTCGTTAAGTTATCTTTTACCATAACTAGCATTGTAACGTTTCTTTCTCTTCTTCTTTTAACCCACCGCTTCCTTCATCTCTTGTTCTGTTCTTGCCCAGTGGTCTTCAGCTTGTTCTCAGATAACTATGGCCTCTTTCTTATGCATGAACTTGAGTAATGGGGGAGTAATATTTTTTTCTTCTTTTGCAAGTGTTATGCACCATTTTAGAAAAAATAAATTTTTATCACCATGATCCTGCTACCCCTATCTTCCTACATTGACCGTTTTAGATGCATCTGTTTTATCCGTTTTTAATTTTGTAGTCTACTTCTTTTATCTTTTAGAAACCCAAGAGAAGGTGTCATATGAGTCTAAGCTATTCCGCTCTGTTAGCTTACCAAATTATCTACTGTCAAAATCAATCTCGTTTATTTTTATTTTTTTCTTCTATTTTCTTACATATCAATCAATATGCTAGTTCAGTTTAGTTACATTCCATGCTTTTTATCAAGACCTTCCATGCTTACTCGTACCCCTTTAAAAACTAAATCATTGTCACCTTTAACTTGTTGCCACTATCTTCTTACAATAACCCTTTTAGATGTTTTTCTCTCACCACCTTACCTTTTTTAACCCACTCGCTGCTCCTTTACAACCCTATGGGAAAGGGTTATTAAAGTTTGAGTTGTCCATTTCTCTTGCTTTCTCTTTCCATTGCTAGTTGAGCTATCTTCTATCATAATTGGGGTTATAGTATTTTCTCTGTGTTTTTCTCTAACCTACTGATTCTTCCATTCTCTTGTTTTCTTTTTCTACTAATCTCCCTTTAGTAAGCTCGCTGATAACTATACTTCTTAGTCCTTCAACACTTTGACTATTGCTTTACAAATTTTGTTTTTCTATCTCTTGTGTTATATTTCTCCGATTGTATCATCAACTTCCATACTCATTTGCACCACATTAAAAAATAAATTTTTATTACCAAGAACTTGCTTCCGCTGTCTTCCCATATTAACCTTTTTAGATCTTTTTGCCTCATCGCTTTTTTAACCGTTGGCTTAGTGTATATTCTTTTTATTCACCAGAAGAAAGAGCTATTTGAGTCTGGGTTATCCGTCTCCATTGCTTCATTCTTCCCTTTCCTATTTGAATTATATTTTTGAATAATCATCATATTGTTATCTCTCTCTTTTCTTCATCTAACCCAGTGCATTTACATTTTCCTTCTTTTGCTCCAGCATAATTCTTTCTTAGTTGGTTCCTTAATACCAAAGCCTCTCACTTGTGCAACACCTTGAATCATTAGGCAGCAAATTTTCTTCTTTTATCTCATGTCTTGTATTCCCTATTTCTTATCATCATCGTCCTTGCTCACTTGTAGTACATTAAAAAATAAATTTTTATTACAATGAACTTGAGGCCACTGTTATTCCACATTAACCCTTTCAAATGTACCTGTCTCATTCCCTTTGTATATTCTTTAGCTAACTACCTAATCCTTTTGAATCCTTAGAGGAGAAGTTGTTTGTGTCTACACTATCTGTCTACATTACATAACCTTTTCATTTAGCAGCTGAGCTATCTTCCATTATAATTTGGATTATAGTATATCTTCCTCTTTTTCTTCTAACCTACTGCTTCTTCTACTTTCTTGTTCTATTCTCACACCATTCTTCTTCATTTGGCTCTCTGAAAATTAGGCCTCTCTCTTATGCATGAACTTGAACTTTGGGGAGCAAATGTTTTTCTTCTTTTGTGGGTGTTGTATTCTCTCAGTTTGTCCTAACCATCCATACTTAGTTACACCTTGTGGAAAAAATAAATTATTATCTCTACGAACTTGCTGCATCTGGCTTCTAACATTAACCCATTTAGATGCATCTACTTAATCCATTTTCTCTTCTATAATCTATGACGTTTTTTTAAAATCCTAAGTGAAGAAGTTCTATGAGTCTAAGCTGTTCCCATCTATTAGTTTACCTTCTCTTTTGCCACTGTGTTATCTTTTATCATAACTGGCATTGTAATGTTTCTCTCTCTTCTTTTTTAACCTAGCACCTCTTTCACTTTCTTGTACTATTCTTGCACACTAGTCTTCAGTTCACTTCGGATAACCAAGGCCACTTACTTGTGTAATAGCTTGAACATTGGGAAGCAAATTTTATTCTTCTATCTCAAGTGCTGTTATTATGAAACCAAATTAGTCGCTCTTGACTAAAACTAGTTTTCTTTTTTCTCCTTCATTTTCTAACTTATCAATCAATAAGTTAGTTCGCTTCAGTTATATTCCATGCTTTTTATCATGACCTTCCGTGCTTACTAGTACCCCTATAAAAACTAAATAATTGTCACCCTTAACTTGTTGCCACTGTCTTCCTACATTAACACTTTTAGATGTTTTTACCTCACCACCATATCTTTTTTTGACCCACCCACTGTTTCTTTTATATCCTTATGGGAAAGGGTTGTCAAAGTGTGAGTTGTCTATTTCTATTGATTTATCTTTTCATTGCTAGTGAAGCTGTCTTCTTTCATTATCAGTATCATAGTATTTTTCTTTGTTTTCTTTTCTAAGCTACCGCCTCCTCCATTCTCTTGTCGGTTCTTGTACTAATCTCTCTTTTGTCGGCTCACTAATAACTATACTTCGTACTTGTTAAACACTTTGAATATTGGCATGTAAATTTTTCTCTTCTATCTATTGTGTTATAATCCTATCATTTTATCATCACCTTCCATATTCACTTGCATCCCATCAAAAAATAAATTTTTATTACTAAGTATTTGCAGCCACTGTCTTCCCATCATAACCTTTTTAGATCTTTTTTCCTATCTATTTTTTCTTCGTTGACCAAGTGTTTATTCTTTTTCTATTCACTAGAAGAAAGAGCTGTTCGAGCCTGGGTTATCCGTCTCCATTGCTTCATTCTTCCCTTTCCCAGTTGAATTATATTTTTGAATAATCACCATATTGTTATCTCTCTCTTTTCTTCTTCTAACCCAGTGCATTTGTATTTTTCTTCTTCTGCTCCAACACAATTCTTTCTTAGTACGTTCCTAAATACCAAAGCCACTTATTTGTGCAACACCTTGAATCGTTGGGAAGAAAATTTTGTTCTTTTGTCTAATGTCTTGTATTCCCTATTTCTTATTATCACCGTCCTTGCTCGCTTGCACTACATTAAAAAATAAATTTTTATTTCAATGAACTCATGGCCACTGTTATTCCACATTAACCCTTTCGGATGTATCTTTCTCGTCCCGTTTTTATATTCTTTAACCAACTATCTATTCCTTTTTTAATCCTTAGAAGAGAAGGTTTTCATGTCTGTGCTGTCCATCTACATTACCTAGCCTTTTAATTTGCCAGTTGAGCTATCTTCTATTATATTTAGGATATAGTATATCTTTCTCTTTTTCTTCTGACCTACCACTTCCTTAATATTCTTATTCTATTCTCACACCATTCTTCTTCAATTGGCTCTCTGAAAATTAGGTCTCTTTTCTATGCATGAACGTGAACTTCGGGGAGCAAATTTTTTTCTTTTTTCGTGGGTGCTATATTGCTTTCGTTTTGTCATCGCCATCCATGCTTAATTGTACCTTTTGAAAAAAATAAATTATTATCTCCAAGAACTTGCTACCTCTAGCTTCCTACATTAACCCGTTTAGATGCATCTGCCTCATCAATTTTCTCTTCTTTAATCTGGTTTTTTTTTCTAGAACCCTAAGTGAAGGAGTTCTATGAGTCCGAGCTATTCTGCTCTGTTAGTTTACATTCTCTTTTGCCATTGAGTTATCTTTTAACATAACTAGCATTTTAGTGTTTCTCTCTCTTCATCTCTAAACCCACCACTTCTTTCACACTCTTGCTCTATTATTGCCCATTAGTCTTCAATTCGTTTTTGGATAACTATGGCCTCTTTCTTATGCATGAACTTGAACAATGGGAAGCAAATTTTTTTTTACTTCTTTTGCAAGTGTTATATTGCTCTCCTTTTGTCATCACCATCCATACTTAATGCACCCTATTAACAAAATAAAATTTTATCACAAGGACCTTACTACGCCTATTTTCTTACATTAACCATTTTAGATGCATCTACTTCATCCCTTTTCTCTTCTTTAGTCTACCTTTTTTTTTTTCTTTTAGAAACCTAAGAGAAGATGTCCTATGAGTCTAAGCTGCTCCGCTCTATTAGTTTACCAAATTAGCTGCTCTCGAATAAAACTTGTTTGTTTTCATTTTTCTCTTTTAGTTTCTTACTTATCAATCAATAAGTTAGTTCAGTTTAGTTATATTCCATGCTTTTTATCATGACCTTCCATGCTTACTTGTACCACTTTAAAAACTAATTCATTGTCACCCTTAACTTGTTGCCCTATCTTCTTACATTAACCCTTTTAGAAGTTTTTGTCTCACCACTTTTGTCTCACCACCTTACCTCTTTTAACCCGGCCGCTGTTCATTTTACAACCCTATAGGAAAGGGTTATTAAAGTTTGAGCTGTCCATCTTTATTACTTTATCTTTCCATTGCTAGCTAAGCTATCTTCTATCATAATCGAGATCATAGTATTTTTCTCTGTGTTGTTTTCTAACCCACCACCTCTTCCATTTTCTTGTTTTCTTACTGTACTAACCTCCTTTTAGCAGGCTCACTAATAACTGTACTTCTAACTCGTTTAACATTTTAAATATTGGCATGCAAATTTTTTTATTCTATCTCTTGTGTTATATTCCTCCCATTTTATCATGACCTTCCATACTCATTTACACCCAATTAAAAAATAACTTTTTATTACCATGAACTTGCTACCGCTGTCTTCCCATATTAACCTTTTTAGATCTTTTTGCCCTATCTCGTTTTTAACCATTGACCAAGTGTATATTCTTTTTCATTCACCAAAAGAAAGAGTTATTTGAGTCAGTGTTATCCGTCTCCATTACTTCATCTTTCGTTTCCCAGTTTAATTATATTTTTGAAAAATCATCATATTGTTCTCTCTCTTTTTTCTTTTTCTAACCGAGTGGATTCGTATTTCTCTTTTGCTGCTCCCACACAATTCTTTCTCAGTTGGTTCCTTAATACCAAAGTCTCTTACTTGTGCAACACCTTGAATCATTGGGAAGCAAATTTTACTCTTCTATCTTATGTCTTATATTCCCAATTTTTATCATCATTGACCTTGTTTGCTTGCACTATAATAAAAAATAAATTTATATTACTATGAACTTGATGCCACGGTCATTCCACATTAACCCTTTCAAATGTATCTGTCTCATCCCTTTTATATATTCCTTAACCAACTGTCTACTACCTTTTGAATCCTAAGAGGAAAGGTTGTTTGAGTCTGAGCTAACCGTCTACATTGCCTAACCTTTTTGTTTGCCAATTAAGCTATCTTTTATTATAATTAAGATTATAGTATATCTTTCTCTTTTTCTTTTGACCTACTGATAGAGATATAAACTAAAAGACTTACTTTATGTTATGTTTTTATATATTTTAATGAGAATTTCTTTTGAGCAAGGAATGCCATTTACTATACTTGTGCATGTGTCTGGTATTCACAAAGAGTATTTGATCTAGTGTGTAGAGTACGGCTTACACACAGAAGACTAGATC
>QLOD02176919.1:0-11283 GCA_003260245.2 Sideroxylon spinosum
GTCTTGTCTCTGTCCGCCTTCCAATCAAAATTCATGGGATTGTTCAAGGAGGTTTAACAAAATTCAAAATTTTTATTGGAATGTAATCAAACTTTTATCAAACTATGGCCCTTTTGATGTATAATAAATGTAGAAAAATTTTAAAAATCTTCAAAAATAATTTATTTTTTATCTTATTATTCAAATTATGAATCTCATAAATTATTCCATTTTATCTTACTATTTGTTCTACCAAATACTTCTTTAACGAGTTATGAGCGATTGATTTGATTATTTTACATTAATTTATTTTTTTAATTAAACACCGGCCATGATTTTTGAAAGAGTTATAAATTATGTCCAAACACAGCTTAAACTTTGTAATAAATCAATCTTACACATCAATATAATAAAGAAACTTAATTTTAATTTGCAATATTTTTAATAATTAAATTTGTTCAATAATTAGAATTATTTATTTTCCTCTTCACATTGATTGTCTTTTTGTAATTTCATATGAAAACACTCTCTCACTATTTCCATATTTGTTTAAATATTTTTGTGTAAAAATTTTTAAATTAATATTTTTAAAAAGGTAGGAATGTTTACCTTGTCTCATTGTACAATACTTTTAATGAAAAGAGTAATGTAAAATGAAAAAAGTTAACAAAAGAGGGCATTTGTCATTTTCCCTTGTAAAAAAATATGATAATATTTGTAATAAATAATAAAATTTTAAAAATTTATCGGATACTATATGAATATCTATTAGATAAAGTTAACTAAGGTTTTTATTTAAAAGTGATATTTAAATTAAAAATTCCTTAATAATAAACTTTTAGATTAAAATTTAATTTTAATATACATAGAATTTAAAATTTTAAATCTATACATTTTTAAGTAATCATTTTTGCTTAAATAGTTTTTATTTAATTGGTTATTTTTAAAGTTTTTCATGTAAACTTATTTTTATCAAAATGTGTCTGATTCATAGTTACATTATCCTTACTTTCTTTTAATTAGTGATTTTTAATTTCATAGGTTATTCTTACAATTTTTCATATAGATTTGTTTTATAAATTTACATTTAAATTCTTTGCAGACCAAATTATGTATTTATGCTTTTAGGTCCAGGAAATTCCATTCTATATAATAAGGAAGCTAAAATATTTAAATTTGGGATATTTTTTATTATTAGACATGTTTAATAATTATGATTACTTATTTTTTTCCCCACATTGATTATCTCTTCGGTCACTTCACATGAAAACATGCTCTTTTATCTTTTTTATTTTTTTAATATTTTTTTATAATTGTTTTTAAATTAGCATTTTAAAAAAAAAGTAATACTTGTAATATATATAATAAGGAAGCTATCTATATAATAAGAAAGCTTAAGAATTCAAATTTGAGATATTTTCAACCATTAGATTTGTTCAATTATTAGAATTACTTATTTTTCTATTCACGTCAATTGCCATTTTTTGGTTACTTTACATTAAAACGTACTCTCTCACTTTTTTTATATTTTTTGAATATTTTTTATAAAAAATTTTAAATTAGTATTTTTAATAAATATGATAATATTTCTAACAAATAATAAAATTTTATACATTCATTAAACATTGTTTGGTTACCTATTAGACAATGTCAACTAAAATTTTTTATTTGAAAAAGTGATATGTAGGCTTTAATTTCCCTTAAAAATTTTGTTAAAAATAAATATTTAAATTAAAAAATCAATGCAAATGTACACAAATTTAAAATTTTAAATACATACACTTGTAAGTAATATTTTTTGACTAGTAGTTTTATTTTTAAATTTTTTACATTTTTTTATTACAATATTTCATATAAACTTGTGAGAATTGTCGAATAAACTAGTTCAACAATCATGAATCAAAGCAACACAATTAACACAGAGAAACACACAATTGATGATAAAAAAAATCCAACCAAAGTAGTTAGATAAAAGGAATCAAAATTTGATTTCAGAGATCAGTCAAAAATCTTCACTATAAAACTGTTTATATGAAAGTTGAATCGAACACTCTATGACTTCTCACGTGTATTCTCTTAACTATTTTTTTTGACTTCTCGACACACCATAACCAAATGAAAAAAAAAAAAAAAAAAAAAAACTTTCTGACTCCTCCAAAAGAGCGTCTTAAAACCATTTAAGAGTTAAACTTAAAGTGTATAAAATAAAGGAGATATACACTAACATCTCACAGTAAAAGTTCTCTCCTCTAGATTCTATATTATGCTCTTTGTGTTTTTTTATCATTCAATATTGGAGCAAACATATAGATAGATACAGACCCAATCAAATAAGGAAACTTAGATCAAATAAACTTTCCAACTAGTCGAGCCCATGAGCAGCCTGCGAGGTAACTCGAAGGGTTGGCTTTCCAGTAAGTATTATGGATCAAACTAGTTTTCTAATTTTGCTTTATCCGAGATGCTCAATCCTTTGGCTATCCATCAAGCTCCTTGGTCCTTTGGCATCTACTGTGCCCCAACCTTCGTGTTGCTTGTGAGATGGCTACGAGGGCTATTGGATTTGTCTTCTTGGCTTGTATAAGTTTCTTTTTTCAACCAAGCGTCTTCAAACTTCCATTTCTTCTTCAATTAGGATATCTTTGAAGATACAATCTTTATCACTTTTGGAATTCTACTTTACTTGAAACTTTTGAATATCTAAACATTAGCACAATTTGCCAAATATTTAATCCAATTTTTGTTTGGATTTGCCAAATTAAAACTTCAACAATGACAATAATATAACAAAACTTTGATTAAATCTCAACTACAACAGTTTAACAAACTTATCAAAAAATCATATGGAACAAATATAAAATATACCATCAAAAATTTAAAACCATAAATGGTTTCATAGTTGTAAGAATAAAAACTATTAGTAAACAAATCAAGTCAAGTTATAGTTACATATCCACTACTCCCACTTTTTGAAATGGAATTGAGCACACAAAATCAAGGGTGTAAAAAATAAAAAATAAAAACACATCACAATTATCCGTAAAATCCTCTATCCTACGAGCTACTCTAGAAAAGTCCACGTCGGGTTATTTTTTGCTTTAAAAAATAAATGATAAAAAGTAGAAGAATTTCACAATAAAAATTATCAAAGAAATTTTTAATTTTCCTGTATTCAAACATGTTAATTAAATATCCAAGCCTTTTGGTTAATAAAGAATCAAAACTCAAATTCTCAAAGGAATTTTGAAGACTATGTCATGAGATGAATAAAGCATAAAATCGAAGAAATGCTTCTGCTCATGTGAATTTTTGGCTAATTAAATATATATTTCCCCCTCAAACAAAATTATAAGCTAAAAAGTTTAAACTTGAAGCACCGATTGAGTTATGAGCAATTGTTTTTTTCTTATTTTGATTTTTCTCGATGTTATAATTATGAAGAAAAATTTGCAAAAATTGGAATTTCTTCACCAATAATTCTTTTTTGATGAATATCTCTTTCGAGGTCTTGGTGGCTTTCATTTACAATATAGGTAGGTAGCCTTTTCTCCATATCATCATTACCCAAAGGATGGTTATTTTGATAATCACCATGTCAATACTACTCTAGTCCATTGAGAATCCTTTCCAAGTTGATATATAATATTTATTTAATTGTTCAACATTATTTTTTAAGTGCATAAAATTTCAATCAATTTTTAACAACCAAGTAGATGAGAAGATATATATATATATATATATAACTTTAAAGAAACACATTAAAACTATGGAAACTTTTATTAAAATATTTTTTTCATTCATAAAAGTTTAAAATTTTTATTCGTAAAAATTATAAACTAAATGTTTGACAAATATAAAAAAATTGAATTCATAGAATTTTTGATCAAGAAGATTGTGAATTTCTATATTTCTTAATTTTTATCAAGTGAAATCAAAGATCAATACAAATACTTAAAGATGAATACAAGAGACTTAAAGCGAAGAAGGTCTAAGGATTTTGTAAAAAGGTTGGCTGTTTGATTTCAGTTTAAATATGTTCCAAAGCAATCACATTATCATTGACCAACTCTCTAATGAAATGATGTGACAATATAACATGCAAGAGATATTATTAAGTACTCACTCCCTTCACTCCAAAAACTTCCTTTTTTTTTTTTTTTTTTGAAATACTACAAAGAATAAGTACAAAAAATACACAAGTATTCATAGAACTAGGTAACTGAATAAATAAGATGCACAACCTAATTTATAACAAAAGGATAATTTTATTTAATAAGATTCACCTTATTAAGTTTCTTAGCGGTATATATGATATTCAAGTCACTCTTACTAACCCAAATAACACTTATTTTTTAAAATGTTTTCTAAACTTCAAGGGCTTTAGGTTTAGTTGTAATGGGTTTTGAAAAATTTTTCGTTTTCTCTTTCCACATTGACCTTGTAAAGTATGAATATGAATACAAATGTTTTTGCATGGTCCCATGAAGATATGTCGGGATCAACACAAAGGTGGCGACTCATCAATTGAATATCTACCCGGGGGCAAGGCCGATAATACAGAAGCACAGAACCTTCTGCCCCGAGCAGAATGAAGCCATCAAACAAGAAGTGGAGAAGCTGCTGAAGGCTGGGTTTATCCGTGAAGTCCACTATCCTACTTGGTTGTCCAACATTGTCATGGTCAAAAAAGGCAATGGAAAATGGAGAATGTGCGTTGATTTCATGGACCTCAATAAGGCATGCCCGAAGGATAGCTTCCTGTTGCCCTCCATAGACTTTTTGGTCGACTCCACGGCTAGTCATGAGATGCTGTCTTTTATGGACGCTTTCTCAGGGTACAACCAAATAAAAATGGCTGAGCGCGATCAAGAGCACATGGCGTTCATTATCGATCGAGGGCTTCACTACTTTAACGTTATGCCGTTCAGTTTAAAGAATGCTGAGGTGACTTATCAAAGGCTCATGAATCGGATATTCAAAGACCAGATGGGACGGACCGCCAAAGTCTTTGTCGACGACATACTGGTCAAAAGCAAGAAGGTCAGTCCTCACATTGCCAATCTCTAAGAAACCTTCGACACACTGAAGAAGTATGGAATGAAGTTAAATCCCGCCAAGTGTGCGTTCGGTGTGGCGTCTGGCAAATTCTTAGGCTTATTGGTGTTAGATAGAGAAATTGAAGCGAACCTAGAGAAAGTCCAGGCGATCATGGGGATGCAATCGCCTTGAACCACGAAGGAAGTTCAGAAGTTGGCAGGAAGAATACCGGTCGTGAACAGGTTCATTGCTCGATCCACGGACAAGTGCCAGCCTTTTTTCAAAGTCCTCAGAAAGGCCTTCGTATGGACTTCAAATTTCCTACCTCGAATAACGAAGCTGAATATAAAACCTTGATCACCGACCTCCGTATGGCTCAACGAATGGAGGGCAGAAGAGATACGTGTTAACAGTGACTCTCAACTAGTGGTGGAGCAAGTTCAGGGAGACTATGAAGCTAGGGGAGATAGCATGGTGGAATATTGCCAACTAGCTCAGAGCCTGTCGAGGAAGTTCAGAAAGTTTGAGCTATAAAGAGTTCCGAGTCAACAAAATGAAGAAGCAGACAGACTGGCCAAGATCACCTCCTCTGGAGAAGATAATGCTGACATTTCTATGGAGATACTACACTCACCAAGCATGCGGGGACCAAAGATTAACCAAGTGGAAGAAGATGCAGAGTGGACCAGACCCATCAGGTAATACTTGGAAGACGGAATCCTCCCTGATGACAAGAATGAGGCAAGACGGATCCAGTACCGAGCTAACAGATACCTCATGTTGGGAGGAATTTTGTATAAAAGGGGGACACGACACCCCCTACTAAGATGCGTGGGAGAACAAGAAGCAAACTATGTCATGGGGGAGGTCCATGAGGGGGTTTGTGGGATTCACTCCAGAAGTAGAACCTTGACTAAGAAGATCTTAAGAGCCGGTTACTTTTGGCCGACCATAGAGAAAGACACCCAGGAGTTCGTCAAAAAGTCTAACAAATGCTAGAGATTTTCCAACATCCTTCAACTTCCCGTAAGTGAACTAACCCCGATCCCGAGTCCTTGACCATTTGCTCAATGGGAAATCGACATTATCGGACCACTCCCACTAGGAAAAGGCCAGAGAAAATTTGCAGTGGTAGCAATTGATTACTTCACCAAGTGGGCAGAAGCAGAAGCCTTGCCAACTATAACCAAGTAAAACATGAGAAAATTTTTGTGGCGAAACATTGTTTGTCGATTTGGCATTCCTAAAATTGTGATCACCGATAACGGCAACTAGTTTGAGGGGAAGCAGTTCAATGAGTTATGTAGAGAATTAGGCATCAATCATCACTATTTGTCCCCAGAACACCCACAAGCCAACGGCCAGGTCGAAGTTACTAATGGTTCCCTCCTGAAAATCATTAAAACCAAGCTCAACAGGGCCAAGGGTCTTCCCGCAGATGAGTTTCCAACCATCCTATGGGCTTATCGAACGATAGAAAAAGTAACGACAGGTCAGACTCCATTCTCCCTAACATACAGAACCGAAGTAATTATTCCAGTCGAGATTGGATTGCCTACTACCAAAACTTCAGGATTCAACATAGATGAAAATGGTACAAGGATGAGGAAGGAGATGGATCTATTAGAGAAAAGATGACTTCAGGCAGCAATCAAGGTGGCCCATTATCAACAAAAGATGCGTCAATACCACAATTCAAGGACTCGATCTCGTGAGCTCTGCGTCGGGGATTTAATGTTGAAAAAGGTAAACCAATCAACCAGGGATGCTCGAGATGGGAAGCTGGGCCTAAATTGGGAAGGACCTTACGAAGTAATGAAATCAACTCGCAAATGGGCTTACTGGCTTAAGACGATAGAGGATAGAAGTCTACCTTATCCTTGGAATGTGGAACACTTGAAGAAATACCATGTGTAATGAAATTATTATCACATTTGGAGTTACTTTTTTTATCCAAGTATTATGCTGTCCAACATTTATCTTGTAATGTATGTCCAGATTTATGAAGACCCTACTCAGGAAACCAACTGCCTACGGCATAAGATCTCGCTTGGTTCACGTGACCAAGTAGATGAAGATGGCTCAAGAAGCCAATTGCCTACGGGAAAGATCTTGCTCGGTTCACGTGACCAAGTAGATGGAGATGGTTCAGATCTTGCTCGGTTCACGTGACCAAGTAGATGGAGATGGTTCAAAAAGCTAATTGACTATGGTGCAAGATCCTGCTCGGTTCACGTGACCGAATAGATGGAGATGGCTCAAGAAGCCAATTACCTACAGCACAAGATCCTACTCGGTCCACGTGACCAAGTAAATGGAGATGGCTCAAGAAGCCAATTACCTACGAGGTAAGATCTTGCTCGATTCATGTGACCGAGCAGATGGAGATAGATCAGGTTGTCAATTACCTACGGGACAAGATCCTGCTCGATTCACATGACCGCGCAGAGCAAAGATTAGCTCGACTTATGTGACCGAGCAAGTGTAAGATCACAGTAAAAAAGAGATAGACATACATCACAAAGCAAAAATACAAACAAAAATATGCATGATAAAGCTATCCATTCATCAAAAAAGATTTCATTTATAAGAAGAGGGGCCTGTTCATACATTGATTATCCAAAAAAAAAAAAATAATAAAAACTTTACATTACAAAATGAAGAAGAAAAACAAGAAATGGAATGAGCAGCATGTCTAATCCATTGTCCCAGCATTTACTGGGGTGCCTTCTTCTTCGGCCTGAGCTTCTTCCACTTGGTTTTGTTGGGCACCCTCAGCTTGCTTCTCACTAACCATTTACTGTTTACCCCATTCCGTCTCCTCGGTCGGCTCCTCATTGGCCCCGCTACTGCTACCCGGCTCGATCTTAGAAAGGTCGATATTAGTATAGGTGCCGACAATCTTGGATTTAGCATGCTTGAAGTCTTCCAAGAACACGAGCATGAGTAATTCTTAGAAGTCATCCGTGTTCTTGAAATTGTTGATGGCGTTCGGTTCAGCATCCTCTAATTTTCGTTCGAGATCAGCCACCTTATTTTGAGATCGGTCCAGTTCCCGATCTAGGCGAGTTCAGTCAGTCTTTAGAATTTTGTTTTCTTCATTAGTTTTTTCACTCGAGATAGAGAATTTCTTGTTTCTCTGCCTCGGCGATAGTAGTGATATCTTGGTGGCATTGAGCTCGGTGAGGGTTTCCTCCTTCCTCTTCTTCTCATGGGCTAAGGCTCGTTCCATTTCCATTAACCTATCGTAAAACACGAAGGACCTAGCCATGACCTTAATAACATAATCATAGAATAAATTAGCAACCTTTAGCTTAAAAAAATGATGATGAAAGGAAAAATAATGTGCCAACATTACCTTGAATAGGTCATGGTTCATGTCCTGGGCCATTCTGCCACTAGTTGTCCCCCTTAATTCCCCCATCTCGAGGTCAAAAGAGTGGGAGGTTAACCTTTGCCACGCTAATTCACTACTCGTGAGTAGCGATTGGTAGAAGAGGGGAGTAATTTGGGTTCCTAACCCCGAAGACTGGGGCAGCAATCGAACCTTTGCCACGGGAAGGTCCAGAACTCCGTTAGGCTTAGGGGCATGTTAAACTGGGCCCCTTATTGTCCTGGCCCTTTTTAAAGCAAGCTCTCCTAAGGTTCCCTCGACTCCCGAGGCCCCAGCCTTCTTCTTTTTAGCCCTCTCGAGCTAGCCAATGTCGAAGATCTCTTCCTCCGTATAGCCGACCTCTCAGAGATCAGTAAGAAGCTCTTCGACTTTAGTGGTATTGCCTCACTTAGCTCATTCAGGCAAATGTTCTCTCTGCTCTAGGCCTTCGAGAACTGTGTTATTTGCACAGAAACAAGTCGATCAGTTCAAAAGTTTGAGAAATCAAGAAAATCTTATCAAAAAAAAAAAAAAAAAAAAACACAACACGCTAAACTCACTACGCTCACGTTCTACTACGATGGCTTCCCTCGTGGGGTTAGGTCCGAGAAGATATTAGAATAGATTGTCCACAGTTATCAGAAACTGGGCCTCTCTAATTTGATGCCTTTTAGCCAAGGCCAATAGTTCATGTTGATCGTGGGAGAGGGTTGGGGGCTTTCGAGCTGATTGACATGAATAAAAAGATTAGAACCACGATGTGACCTAATACGCATACTCAAAAAAAAGATATATAACATATAAAAATAATCTGTTCATACCCCTTATTGTAGGCTAACCCCATGTCCGAGGCACCCGAATCCCCTTATCCTCCTCGATCTCCCATTCTTGGAACTCCCACGTACTCCTCTGGACGAAGAGGTATTTTTCTTTCCACCCTTTATTAGACGTGGGCATCTTTGTTACAAAATTGTACTCTGGCTTCCTTGCCAAGAAATACCACCAACCAGCGTTCCTCTCAGTCACTTTATAGAGGTAGAGAAATAACTTGACGGTCAAGGGTTGGCCGGTGGCAGCATGCCAGAACACGGCACGTCCTATTAGGATCCTCCACCCCTTCGGGGTGACCTGACCGATCTTCAGATTAAGCCTGCTGAGCACCTCTTATACGATCTTCGGTAAGGGGAAATAAAGCCCCCCGATTAGCGTGGCTTCATAAACCATTACTTCCCCATCTTTCTCCAAGCATGCTCTGTCATAGTTGCTCGGTACCCTCAAGTTAAGGTCGTTTGGTAACTGGAATGCCCGGATCAATGCAGAAATCTGACCTGGTGTCATAGACGATGCAATGCGCTCCGCCTCAAACTGCTCATACGTTGGGACCCTTAAACGCACGTGAGGCTTGAAGGCATCTACAATTCGAGGGCTCTCTGGGCTCCCTGCAGCACCACAGCTGCTGGTGCTCGGAGCACTGGGGGCACTTCGTCTCCTAAAGATGAGCCCGTCATTGTCTGATTCAATGTCACTTCCGATCGTAACCTTTTCTGGTTCACCTATGGCAGTAGACCTAAACAACTGACACACACGAAGAGAATACGAAAGGAAAATCAACCCGCTAATCTTACACCTAATGAAACTAAGGCTCCCTACGAAACCTACAAGAATGGGAAGTTTCCTATTGCACTCGTAAAAGTAACTGGCTCGAGCCAAAAGCCAAAACATAACGGAAGAAGATGAAAAGAAGAAAAGAGAAAAATGCGTAACTAACAAACCATAAAACTTTACGAGTGCGATAAAAAGCTCCGGAAGGTATCAACGGCGAGAAATCTTTAGTGACAGTAATGAGAACGTAAAAAGGAAAATGACATGCTGGCCCCAGGCCTTTATCCCGGTTGGCTTTTGAAATCTATGGCCCATGATCAAGCGGGAAAAATCCCATCCTACGGTCCTACAAGGGTGGCCCTCCGAATTCGTACCAAGGCCAGTGAAAATTCAACACGTGACGAGTAAGCAAAGCGTCAGGTGGCTCAGGCACGCGCGCCCACCGTTAATGTGACTTTGCGTTAAATGCACGCATTTATGATGGCCAAATCAACAGCTCATAACCCACTTGAAACAGCGATCACATACATAATTTGATTCCTTACGGCCATTTCCAATGACCGAAGGAATCTGGGACATCTGGTAGGGTGATATCCCGATCGAACCCAATCCGACCGATCGGGTATTATCCCAACCAGACCAAGTTTAACCAGGACCCGACCCCAATCTTTATGATCAAGCGATCATCACGGTCACCCGCATTATTATCAGCTCGTTTATCAAATCATCTGTATTATTACCAACTCATATATCAAATCACCTACATGATTACCAACCCATATACCAACCTCTTTCGTAACAGTTGTAACAACAACCAAGCAAATTAGAATCCTCGGAATCTGTAATTCATGTGGCATTATTTAAATGGAAAAGACGTGATCATATGGAAGACACGCAGAGGGTGCCAGGCAGGTTCAAATCTCATATATATATATTCATCAGTAAATATCATACAGGGACACAATTCCTAAAATACAAAAACTCTACCAAGAAATACACTAAGATTTAAGCTAACTTAAGTATCGGAGCTTATTTGGCAGGCACCACACCGGTGTGAAGATAGATTTTCCGGAACTGAATCAGATCATTGAAGCTGTACGAGTTTACTATATCATCAAAACTCAACTTAAGATTTCTAAAATTAACATGAAATTTCATGATCCCTTATAATAGACCTCACAGCTGCAACTGTGCTATTTATTTTCTATCCTAGTATTCTACTTTTGTTAATAAGCTAGAAATGCAGTCATGTGAAGACTCTCTTAGCTATTTGTCTCATAGGTTCGAAACCT
>QLOD02176929.1:0-11281 GCA_003260245.2 Sideroxylon spinosum
TAGAAGTTTCAGAGATTGTATTCCGCTTTTCTACATCAATAAAAATCAATTTGTTACTGCAATTTCTTGTT
Source organism: Sideroxylon spinosum (assembly GCA_003260245.2). Lineage (NCBI taxonomy): Eukaryota > Viridiplantae > Streptophyta > Magnoliopsida > Ericales > Sapotaceae > Sideroxylon > Sideroxylon spinosum. The sequence continues at coordinate 72 of QLOD02176929.1, forward strand.
TAAATTTCAAACACGAAATTTGTGTGTACAACCATTATCAACATTAACCCACATTTAGAAACTAGATCACGAAAACTAAAAGATTAAAATTGCTATTCAGTGACACTACAAGCAGCCACTTCAAAAGGTGGATCCAAGTCCAACTAAAGCACCTGATAAATAACATAGTAAGGAAACATCAATTTAAACGATTAGATCATCAATATCCTGCTTCAAGAATTACAACGCTGAGATGCCAACAGCGTAATAGCCTTCGGAAGCAATACAAGTAATTACTAAAATTTAAGAAAATTGAAGGATAAATTTTGGAAAGTGTCATGAAAGTAGCTTTCAAATATAGTTCCAAAGAAAACATCAAACAGAACTTCCAATTTCCAAATGTGATTTTTAATCTTTTATATCACCTGAGTTGACAACTTCACATGCAATGGCAGAGTCAAGATTTTGGGGAACACTTGTAGCGGCGATGGTGGGGCAACGGCAATAGCAGCGGTAGTGGGACGCGATGGCGGCAACGGGAGCGGCAGGTGGAGGCGGAAGCAGGATGCGGCGGGAATCACCAAAGGGTCACGCGGGAGTGAAAATGAGAGAGAGGTCGTTTGGCTGAAATGAGAAACAAAAGATAATTTGGGAATTTTAATTTGGACCATTAGCTACCGCTTACGAGACCATCCGTGATCGCCAGGGGCGATCGCTAATACTCTTTCTATTGACTGCTACAAGTGGTCGCCCGAGATTTGTCACCGCGAAAAGATATTTTTTTAGTAGTGTACCACAGCTTGTTTTTGATTGAACTAGGACATAAATTACTCAACTCTCATGTTTCACTTGATACTTCAATAACCCACAAAACTAAGATTCGATACCAAAAAAAATGATACCAACTTAGAAAATAAGGCAGTAAATTAATACACAAAGTTCACCACCTTAAGGTTAAGAGTCTGAACACCCTAAAGATAATAACCTAGAGAAAGTTCACCACTCAAAGGGATCCACTTTAGAGATACAAAACCTAAAAGAATACAAAACACACTGGTTTAATCTCAAAATTCACTAATTATTATTTTGGAAACGGGAAGTGTTTAATCTTGGAACAACCTTCCAAGAATAGGAAAAGACTAACTAATAGTAATTTAAACATGTACTAATAATATGCAACGAACATATGTCTCCCAACCTTTAAAACACAGACAATGAAAGGGTACAATGACTTGGCTGAAAGGGTATCCAGATATCTTCCAGTTGTTCCCAGATATTAGGAATTCTTGGCTAGGTATTCAGATATTGGGAATTCTTGGCTGGGTATCAAGATATCAGGAGTCTGGTTTGGTATCCGGATATACCCTTTCGGTATCCGAATACCTCTCACAATCTATAATATATCTGGATATCATAATGACGTATTCAAATATGCCTCCTCTGAAAGGCTACTGAAGCCGAGTTAATTGCTTCAAACAGTACAGGAATAATTAAACTAGAAAGGGGCTGGTCAAGCATGAATTTCTAGACTTCAATAACTTCTTGGACCACTAAATTGACTTGCTTATGACCATCAGACTTTCCTGTTTTGAGGAAGCAATTCCATTTTTTTTGAATAGTTCGTATTATAACCCAGATATTTAATTATTTATGGCTTATATTTTTATTATGTAATTAGTTGAATTAATTTAAATAATATTTAAATTATTAATTTATTTATTTTGGGTAAATGTAGACTACTAGATATTTTAAGGAATTATTTTTATCATGAGTATATGATTCCGCCATAATTTAAATGGATGTGATGACGTCTAATTAGAGAAGTTATATAAACATACGGTTTATCAACTAGGGTTTTATTTTATTCTTTAATAAAAGAGAGAGATGATGAGAGAAAGATGAAAACTGCGTGTGTTGGTAAAGAGAAGTGAGAAGAGTGAAAAAAAACAAACACAAAGACCTTCAGCTTGGAGTTAGGTTATTTCAGCAATAGCGAGTTCATAGTATTTAGGAGTAATTCCACTATGATTTGATTTTGAAGGGTAAGCCCCTTTTTATACCTAGAAATAAGAGCTAACAGATTTCAAAAGTTTTCCCTTCTAACTTCACGTTATTCCAAATCAATCAAGTACTTTTTTTTTTATCCAAAAAATTCTGTCAATATAATCTTCATATATTATATATATAGGCGTGTGTACGTTTGTAGCGATATGTTGTGGTAGCCATCTTTTTTTTTTTTTTTTTGAAAACCCAGACCTAATAAATGCACGTATATATTTGTGTATACACTAATCTCTAATTTTTTCATCCATAATCTAGAGAGAAAAGTACTAAATGCTAATCTTTGGGATTCTTTTTCATTTTTAACCAACACTCACAGCTTCCATCTTGCTCTCATCCTTTCTCTCTTTTAATGAAAAATAAAATAAAATCGTAGTTGACAAACTATATGTATACAACTTCTTTAATCAGGTGTCATCACATCTATTTAAATTATGGTGGACCTTCGATCATATATTTATGATAAAAATAATTCCTTAAAAAATCCAATGGTCCACACTTATCTAAAAATAAATAAATTAAGAATTTAAGTATTATTCAAATAAACTCAAGTAATTATATAATAAAAATATAATCCATATAATTAAATATCCAGGTTATGACAATAAGATTAGTTTATTATTACCCATCGAAAAAAGAGGATATACAATGAGCTCATGTTGCAGTCATTAACTTGGTTCCTATTTCCATGGTCGTCCTCCCCTTTATTCTCATCTTGATGGTTAGAAGAAAGCCAATGTTGGCAGGCTATGAAGACTATCAGACTTTATTTTTGGGTTGAGAACTATAAAGCTGGAGATTGATCTACCAATCTGTAGTTGATCATGTTGGGATATCTTTCAAGAGCTTGATGGTTTGGCAAGAGTGGTGCTAAGGGAAGCTAAGCGATAGTTTTTCATTCTCCAACTAGCTACATCAGAGAAAGTGTTAGTTTTCCATTCTCCAACTAGCTACATTAAAGGAAGTGTTACGGGAAAGTTGCAATAAGGGAAGAGCTGTTCTCTATGGCTGGAGCTGGGCTTGTTCTCGCATTGAACTTGATGCTAATGGCTACTGTTTTATTCTTTCGGATTTTGTATGTGTGTTTTCCAGCAACGACAAGAAAGAACGGTGGTAGAAAACAAAAGGGTAGCGCTAATGCCACTTCTTGAGTTAATTATGTCAACCTACGTGTTTTTAGTAAGATTTTTCTTGCTTAAAGGATGTTTCAATAGTTGCTTAGGGGCTGTTTGGCTCTTCTAAACTTTAGCTGACATGTGGTTGACTAATTTTGTGCCCTTCGGCTAGTAATTATTTTTACTATTTGGGCAGATATTTTGTATTTATTCAGGTTGGGTCTTTTTTGGGCCCACTTGGTTTTTATTTAGCACCTATGGGATAGAATTTATTTTAATTATATTGGGTAGGTTTTTATGTTTGAACTAAGTTTGGATCTATTTTGGGCTCACTTAGTTGGGTTTAAGGGCAATTTGTGTCCATTTATTTGCAATTTGCTAATGTAATTTTGACCTGTCCACTTAGGTTGTAAGTGAAGTATTTTATTAGTGGACTGGGTTCGAGAGTTCCCTAATTTAGATTAGGGTAGTACGCGTTGTTACGCCTTGTTTTTGTATTCCTGTCACTGGAGAAGATTTAGGTTACTTGACCTAAATCATGTGGGATGTAATTGATTTAGGTTAGCTAGTATTGCTCATTAGAGCAGAGTATTGAACTATATTGTAATATTCATTTTTTTTTGTTTGGTAGTAAAATTACTCTACAAAAGCCAAGTCCATGTGCCTGGTATTCCTGAAAAAACCTTCCAAATAAGAAAAGTTTCTTGGAGGCTAAGGTTTGGGCTATCATGTAAGATTTCTTCTAGACAAGGGAGATTACATGCACTACATGAAATGTGAGTATAAGCGAGGTAAATTTTTCCCGCTCAAAATAATATTTTCCTTACTAAAACCTATAGGTGAGAAAATATTTTCCTCACAGATTTCCTAATCTATCCTTAATCGTCTATAGTTTTTAATGAAAAACTTATATTTTCTTCACAAATAATTATTTAGTGAGAAAATGAGTTTTCTCACCTATTCATATTTTCTAGTGAGGAGCAAAAGTTTTTCTTGCTAAAAATACTTTTAGCGAAGAAATAATTTTTGCCGACTATCTTGACTTTTAGCGAGAAAATCATATTTCCTCGTCTATAGTGACTTTGGTGAGAAAATCATATTCCTCACCTATAGTGACTTTTTGATGAGGAAATATATTCGTCGCTTATAATATATAGAACCTCAACAAATACACTTCTAATAACGAAAAAAGACACATTTAACTAAGAATAAATTTCCTAACCAAAAGTATTGGTTAAAAAAAATAGAGTTTTTTGAATATTTAGTTTTCCAAAAAACTTGTTACAACAATAAAACAAACTTACAGATGAACCAATTATAACACTAAAACCAAATATATAAATTATCATATTAAGGTCATCCAAATTCAACAACAAACAATGAGATCCATGAAATAAAATAAAAATATTAAGATTACATATAAATAAAATAAACAAAAATAAAATCCAAAAAATTCAATACTAACTTTTAAATATCTAAATCTAGGGAGATGGAGGTGCACTGAGTACAAGAAGTCCTAGTAAAGTTTGTTGCGTCTCCATATTATCGACCTTGCTAAATGTTAGCTCCAAAATAAAACGTAGAAGGAGCCTGCTCATCTTCACCTTCATTACTGTATGAAACTGAACTCGCAACATTGGACCGATCAGCATCACTACTACTAGATGTTTTTACCACGTCTAGCTGTTTTTCTTCCTCATGTGGAGGTGGTTTTACTGCATCCACAGATGTTTCTGAATTTTCCATACTGTTCTTCGCCTTTTTTCCTTGTGGCTTCACTTTCACAATTATATCCCATGGACGAGTGGCTCGATTCTTCCTCCCAACAAAATTTTGATCTTGTAAATGGAAATGGTTAGCTTTAAGAACCTAGCCACTAAAAATTTTCAAGAAAACCAAAGTGCCCCATGTGGTAATAATCCCCCACTCCACAACCATACCCCATCCCACTCCCAAAAAAAAAAAACAATATATGTAACAAACGCACTCCCTAAAGTGCACATAAGAAACCTTGGGTTGAATGTTGAAATGTGGTTCAAGTTAGAGTTATTTATGTTTTGAATTAAGTTAGAGCAAATATCAAATTAAATTCGATTTGATTGAGCTTCGAGTAATTTCGTTCCATTTAGCGTCCTAAAGCTAAGGTTAATAAACAGAACTCTTTTAAGTAAACAATGGCAAAGCCATTGCTTCTCACCTGTCAAAATACTGGCCACGAAAAGGATTCAATAACAATATGACTTTGCCACATTACCTATCTGAAAAGGAAAGGAAGAAAAATAGTGTCCGCCACATCATCACTAATTCATGCATATCCAAATCGGAAAATATTAAAAGTAGTTGCAAATAATATGCCTTGAAGATCCCTTAACTGTATTATACTTTGCCCCTAAGAGTGTTTAAAAACTACGTAGCTTAGCCACCAATGCTAATAAGCTTTGAAAAGACCTCTTGAGAAAAAATCAAAACAAAGGCTTGGTATCGCTTTGATCAGAGTCTTTTAAACCCATGGATGGTTCTGAGAACAGGAGATTGCAAAAGAGGAGAAATGATGGTGAATCTTTAGAGGAGACCCCGCTTAAGTGGAGGGCTTGTCGCAGCCAATCTGAAGCCACCGGCAATGAAGCCGAAAGGGTAAGGAAAGGTTAAGCCAAGGGGTTGAAGAAGGGGTGAATGCAAGCAGAGGAGGACTACAGAATTTGAACTTTGTATAGAGTAGTTAGGTAGAGGACTTGGAGAAAGTGGGTTGTCGATGGACTTTGCACTTCAAAGGTTCCAACACAAAACCAAATCCAGAGTTTCTTCTCACTGGTTGTGTGGAGTAATGGTTAATGTCCCCTCCCCCCTGAAAAAAGAACATATAATTCAAACTGATAGGCAATCTGACCTGGACCACAGGAAGAACCAAACAAGGGGTGATTCTTCGAGCTCATGCACAATGGTAGACCGTGCTGCTGCTATTATTGCCTAAAAAGAATAACAGAATTAAGTAGGGCCTACATTCAATTCAAGAAAATATTATATCCCTAACAAGGGCAAAACTGTACATAAAGCTTTTCTAATTTCATGGTTGGAAGATAATCTATCTGCTGTCTACATACATTACATAGTAGCAGTCTCATGCAATCTGCACAATTCTTTTCTCCTATTTATTCAGCTTTCTTTTGTTATATTTCTATAAAGTTAGACAATATCTATCTTAATATCAGATGAGAAAAGAAGTTGGCGATATATATATCAGATGATAAAAGAAAATTCTATGATAAAGGAAAATTAAATAATAAAGCACCTAATTAATAAGTTAATTTCCAGTAAATGATGTCCAAGCTTGAAAATCAAATTAAAACTATTTACCATGCCTAATGCAGAATAAGGAAAAAAAAAAAGAAAAAACAAATGAAGAGCAAGTAGTGGCAGAAAGACTCCTTAAAGAATGATTCGAATTCAAAGGTGTAATTAAACTAAAAGACTACGATTCCTCTCCACAACTCAATTATCAGACATAGCATCATGCTCATAGCTATATATATATATGAATGTATATAGGAGGATTCATCTCTGAACCTTCGTACAAAGATTCATGGTCTGGGATTTGTGAGAGCAGCAACGCCAAATGGCATTTTGATATTGACCCTGATTGCTCTGCACAACTCAATTATCAGACATAGCAATCACTAATGAAAAACGGCCCTAACACAAACTCACAGTAACTGTGTGATAAGAACTCATCGCAAGAGAATCTCAATCACCACTGGTTGTGTTTTGGAACTCAATTTAAGGATTTCGGTTATTTAACAACACTCCGAGTCATGAAAACAGACAACCAGATTGGAGTTCACGATGATAAGTCATTTCAAATGTTGATAACCTTCTTAAATTTAGCAATGCAATCCAATGCGTGCTCAAATTCAGAGTCTTCCAAGGCAAAAGTAAAGCAGTAATACTCGAGAATTCTAGTCTATGAATCACTGTTGATGCATAGCCCTGTGGCCCTGAGCATGGCTACTGTTATAATTGAGTCTTGAAGCTTGGCTTCAAAAGTAGTGGGATCTTTTTTTGTGATACTCTTACCAAGATACGCAGACAGCTTTGCCACCATGAAAACACCAGCATGGGGTTCAAGCACTTCCCATCCACAACTCTCAAGTGTTTGTTGCATACATGTCACAAGGAAATTGCATCAGGATGTGCAGTAAAAATTAATAATAATGAACAAATAGAATGATAAGTTGGTCAAGTTGTCCTTGATCAAGGTACATTTTTCAAAATAAGCGATGTAAGCTATTTCAAATATATTCATAATATTACCTCCTCTTGTTATTTATAAAATTTTGTCCTAATTATGGAAACATGTTTTCCACTGCTAGATAATATCAAGACAGCAACACAAATTTAAACTTTCTAATCCCTTGTTACTTGTATGGCATAGCCACTACTTCACAAATATTCTAGCTATGTGCTTATCAAATAGAAAATGAAGGTAAATTAATGATAAGAAACTTACTTGGAAACTCAGCAGTTGCTGGGATTCTTCATCTGCCATTTGCTGTTCAAATGCTCCCCTTGACTAAAGGAACAATCAAAACTTCCGGGAACGGAAAAGGGAAAATTACAGAAGAAAATTCATCAAAACCCACAAATGCTCGAAGGAGATGAACTCTAAAAGCCTTAAAGGAATATGAGACTCAAAATTCTTTTTGGCTTTAAAACATGCAATTTAATAAAGAGCAAACTCAATCAAGTTTCTGCTTTCTCAAGCAATTTATTTTAGTGATTTCCAATATGTTGATTAGACAAGTTGCTCGGGTATAATATGCATTTTGATCATTAGTTTCTAGTTGAAGCATCAGAGCAAACTCTCCCGAGTTTTTTTTTTTCCCCCAAATACTCTATTTATAATAAATGATATTTCACGACTTATAACCTGAAAATATTAAAATATAGATTTGAAGATGATTTTATAAGATCAAATTTGAAGTACAATTTCTCCTTTAAATTTTCGACCACGAGGTCTTTGGACTTTGGAGCGTACCTATTGCTCTAGACATTGCTAAGACTCCGAGTACTCTTGGCCCGTCCTAGTATATGACTCCCCCGTCTGCTTTTTTAATTCGATCGAGTTTGTCTGGTCGATCAGGTTATGATTGAAACAGAAATTACATCAATAACGTGAGGAAATTAGCTAGAAAAATTAAACTCAGATGCAGAGACGAACAAATGAGCGCGTGACAGGACACGCTGAATATGGACCGTTGAGCACAGGACCACCGGCATACGATAAAGGTACTTACCAGAGAAGATCCATGTCTCCAGATTTTAGCTGAGTAACTAAGAGGTATTCGAATTGTGTTAATTTGAACTCACCTTGTGATCGGAGGAGAGTGGAATCGTGATGCCGTTGCGGCAAAAGATGGCTCGAGAGTCGCCGCAGTTGGACAAAACGATTTTATCCGGCGTGACGACTGCTACGACGGTCGTCGATCCGAGGACGTCACGCTGCGGATTCTGGAATTCACGCCTGCAGTTGGAGCTCGCTACGTCAACGGTGTTGTTGCTACAATCGGTAACCTCTTTGTCCATACGCAGAAGCTCCTTTCTTCGTTTCATTCCAGGAAATATCTTCCAATCAATCTTTGCACTTCGGGGCGACCTACAAAAATCAGAATGGAACAAGATTAACCAAAGGTATACTACAGTGATTATTATATCAGAGATTTATAGTACACCTCAAATAATTTGATGTAGAATGTTACATGGGAGCAGCCGTGGCCGTCATAAACACCAAAGAAGTGAAAAATCCGCGGAGCTCAGATTACCCAGCCGCAAAACGAAAGGTAAATCGCCACCGCGTCTTCCATGTTTCTCTTCCTTCCACAAACCAACGTCGTACCTGTACGTTTGACACGTGTTTAAGTCCCCCGAACACAATTCCTGTGTTTCCTTGTGATCGTAGAATACTTTCCCAAGTGAGAGTGATGAGATGTTCGGACAGTCCCAGAAGTCACATCGCCCACTATCCTTACTCTTGCCCCAATGGGCAATTAATAAAGGGCGTGCTCATTTAATACAGAGGAGGCGGCATTTAATGGAACATGATATGCATTTAATAAGGAGCATACTATTTTCAGAAAAGGCTGACAAGGTAAAAAAGCTAATCATTACCTGATATTCAGCGAGACGAGACATGGTTTTCCATTCTAACTATAAATAGGAGACTTCGTGACAAAACAGAGGTATGCCTTCTATAATCTACCAATTACAATTCAATCGATTTTGGCTCAAGCCTGCACAGACTTAATCTTCGGAGGGGTTGTGATCGGGAATCCCCGACCTATCCTTTTAACCTCTTTTCTATTGGCAGGTTCACGAAATTCTTATTCCGGTGGACTTAAGAGGCATATTCGATCGTGATCTTTCATTGCCGAACATTTGGCGCCGTCTGTGGGAACCCTCATTGAGTTCCCTACACGCTTTATCTAACAATAAACACCTTGGAAGCGGTGAGAAGATGGCCATGGCTTCTGGCAAAGATAACACCCCTCCGCCTATTCGACTAGGGGAGGACACAGGAGTTCAAATGTCGAAAGAAGGAGGATTGATAATGAGAACGCCGGTGCCAGTAAGTGGCAAGCACCGGCGAAAGAGAAATGCAACGGGAACGAGACAGCTGCGCGACTTAGAAGACGAAGCTGTAGTCAAGCAAGCCGAACTGGAAGACGTTCTCCTTAAGATGAAGGAAGAGAAGGCAAAGATGAAGCAACCGATGGAGTCGGATGAAGATCAAAAAGTGACCAGTTCGGAGGAAAGTTATGACCATTTGTACAGTGAACCCCCCATGAGAGTAACCTGGAAGGTGGCAATGACCTGATAAAGTAACTCTCTGATGTTGGACGTGATTCTGACGTCGACCTCGCGACGTTGAGTCGCCAACAACGACCAGTACGGGATCAACGCAAGAAGGGACACCCATCACTCAAAGGGAAACCCCCCAGGCAACATAGGAGGGATGAAGGTTTAAAGAAACTAATGGCCAGTCGTAAGGAGGGAGGGGGCTCTGATGAAAGCTTATCTAGCGAAGATCCCGTCCCCAAAAGAACCAAGAAGCCTTTTGTACTTGGGAATGAAGATCTATTGCCGAATAGGCTGGAGGGATTTAACCTCACGTCCCGCGGTATGGCCAGGAGAGCTCTGGGAAAAATTTCGGCCTCGCCGTTCGTAGAAGACATTTACAAGGCCAAACCTCCCAGGAAGTTTCAAATGCCTGGTTCGCTGTCTATGATGGAAAATCAGACCCCTTGGCCCACTTCCGCCATTATATGCAGGCGATGACCTTATGGAGTAATAACAACGAGTTGATGTGTCGTGTCTTCCCGTCCACTTTGGGGGACACTGCACTTCTCACAAGTTACCCCCACATAGCATTAATAGTTGGGGGCAGCTCGCGGAAGAATTCATGGCGTGGTTTTTGGCCAATACTAAACAGCCGAAAACAGCAGATACCATCCTCACTATGAAGAAAAGGAGTAACGAAGGCCTGCGGGAGTATTCCCGGAGGTATTTGGAGCTCTACAATGAAGTGGAGGACTGCTCCGAGCAACTGGGTGTGACTTCATTCAAGTTGGGACTAAAAAAGGAAGATAGGCTTTGGCAGTCATTGACAAAGAAGCCTGCCCTTAACATGTCCGACCTCATGTGTCGAATTGAAAAGTATGCCAAAGTGGAGGATGAGACAAGGCCCACTGAGCAAAAAGAGTCAAAAAGTCTTAGGTTTGATACCAGCAGAACTACGAGAAGAGGGCTCCCTCCCGTCGCACACGGAAGGTCGGTCTATGAGGCCGTAAACACGGTATTTAAAGAACCGATCTACAAAATACTTCCTCGAATCCGAAACAAGCCATACTTTAGGCGGCCCGGGAAGTTGCCAGATTTCCCCGGTAAGGAAGAACACGGAGATTTCTGCGCCTATAATAACGACAGGGGACACCGGACTGGAAATTGTCGGTCCTTACGTTTCTACCTCGAGGACCTGGTCAAAAGAGGACACTTAAAGGAATT
>QLOD02176937.1:0-42595 GCA_003260245.2 Sideroxylon spinosum
AACAGATTTGATTGGCGTCGTCAAATCCATATAGCCGACCCCACCTAGTGGGAAAAGGCTTAGTTTGGTTTGGTTTATGCCAGATATTCTAACACTTCCCCTCAAACTGGAGCATAGAGATCAAACATGTCCAGTTTGGTAGATAACTTTGGAAATGAAGCTCGAGTTGAGGGTTTTGTGAAATAGTTCCCAGTTGAGAATCAGATCGTACAAATGGAGTAACAATGTCTTGTTTAAGCAAGAGATCCCTGATCAAGTGGCAGTCAACTTTAATATGCGTGATTCGTTCATGAAAAACAAGATTGTTAATAATAAATATTGCGGCCTGATTGTCACAGAATATAGACATCGGAGAGTCTTGAAGAAGAAAATGAACCCAGAGCATTTCAGATGTAGTATGAGCTAGACTGAGCAACAACAAGTAGCAAGATTGCCGCTAACAAAAGTACAATATCCAGAAGTAGACCTTCGATCTAAATGATTACTAGTCCAGTTTGCATCATTATATCCAACCACGTCTATTATTGTGGAAAGACGATAAAGTAAACCTTGTTCAGGTGAATTTTTCAAATACCTCAAAATGCAACACACAACATTAAAGTGAGGCTGACGAGGAGCATGCATGAACTAACAAACAATTCCAACGGCATATGTAATGTCCGGTCGTGTCACGGTGAGATAAATCAGCTTACCCGCAAGTCGACGATATCTGCCAACATCAGAGAAGGGTTCACCACTTAGAATCTAAGTGAACAGAAGCATCTGTAGGAGTATCAGCAGGACGAGATCCCAAAAGGCCAGTCTCAGAAAGTAAATCTAATTCATATTTTCTTTGAGATAGTGAAATACCCTATGAGGAATAAGCAATTTCAATCTCTAAGAAATAGCGTAATGCTCCAAGATCCTGTATCTTAAATTGCTTCCCCAAATAACTCTTCAGTGTAGAAATACCCTTAGCATCATCACCTGAGATGATAATATCATCCACATACACAATCAAAATAATAATACCAGAAGATGTTTGACACACAAAAACTGAATGATTAGATGTGGATTGTCTGAAATCATAGCTAATAAGAGCATAGCCAAACCAATCAAACCATGCTCGTGGAGATTGCTTAAGTCCATGTAGAGATTTGTGTAAGCGACAAACCAAATGTTCACTACTTATATTGACATACCCAGGGGGCTGATCCATATAGACCTTCACTTGAAGTTCACCATGCAAAAAATGCATTTTTAACGTCTAACTGGAATAAAGGCCATGCTTTACTCACTGCAATCGTCAGTAGAATACGAACTGACTTAAGACAAGCCATTGGTGAGAAGGTCTCTAGATAATCAACACCATAAGTTTGAGTGTATCCTTTGGCTACAAACCGAGCCTTAAGTCTCTCAATATATCTATCTGGCAGATATTTCACTATGTACACCCATTGGCATCCTACTGTATACTTTCCAGGTGAAAGAAAAGTAAGCTCCCATGTATGATTGTATTGTAATGCCTGCATCTCCTCATCTATTGCTTTCTTCCAGTCAGGCGATAGTAATGCCTGCTTATAAGATGTAAGAGGAGAAACTGAAGACAAGGCACAAAGGATTGGAAATGAGGTGATACATGATGATATGAAATAAACTTAGCAATAGGATGTTGAGTACACACATGTTTACCTTTCATGAGAGCAATGGAAAGATTATCAATTTCGAGGGGTTCGGTCTCAACAAGTGTCTCAAAGGCTCAAGATCCACGAGGATAGAAATGGGCTTGGGCTCAGAATCCACAACAACAGAAGTAACCGGTGCAGGACGAATACGGCGCTGATTGTTTGTAAAGGTGGGTGACACACTTGAGATAGCAAGTGGTGATAAGTCTGTAAAAGGAATTTGTGTAGTAGGAGATAACTCCCCCTCTCGAGAGGGAAGCAAAGACTCCCCCTCACATGGAAAGAACTCCCTCTCAGGTGAAAAGTAGGAGGTAGACTCAAAGAAGGTGACATCAGTGCTAACAAAATATTTATGAGAAGAAGGATGATAACACTGATAACCCTTCTGAGTGCGAAAGTAACCAAGAAAGACACAACAACGAGCACGAGAAGAGAGTTTATCTAAACCAGGGTCCAAATTATGAACAAAAATAATGCATCCAAAGATATGAAGTGGAAGAGAAAAAGAGGTAAACGAAGGATACAAAAGGGAAAATGAGGACTGTTTACTAAGAAGAGGCGAAGGAACCTAGTTAATAAGATAGCATGCAATCAAAAAAGCATCTCCCCAGTATTGTTTTTGGAACATTCATTTGGAACCGGAGATTACGGGCGACATCTAGTAAATGACGGCGTTTGCATTCAGCAATACCATTTTGTTGAGAGTTATGAACACATGAAATTTGATGAAGGATTCCCTGCTCAATGCAAAATTGGGTCATGACAGACTAAGTATATTCAAGAACTTTGTCAGCACGGAGGATTTTAATTTTTGTATTGAATTGAGTTAGAATCTCATTATAAAATTTTAAAATAATAGTAGGTAGCTCAGAGCGATTTTTCATCAAAAATAACCAAGTAATAGAAAAAACTTTATCACATACCTCATAAAACTTTATCACATATACTCCTTGTCCAAGTAATAGAAAATTGTCATAGTAAATGGATCCTTTGCAATAGTTGCAGGATTAGGAGATATCCATGTCACCTCCTCTCTCGTCCTTAAAATGTTCTTCATGTACCAAAATTATCAGCTAACCTTGTTTCCATCCAAAAACTTACAAAGGACCTTAATTGCTGTGTAATTTTTCATCTTGCTTATTGTGTTTTTTAGATTCAGGGTTCAAGGAGGAACATTGGACTTGCTAAGACATGGAATGGGCTTTACTATCTTGAAATACCAAGAACTTCAAAAAGAATCACGAATAACTTGTCCTTGTCTTTTCTTGGTTCCTCTATGTTAATGCATCATAAGATACAAAATGAGAAATGGGACGAGAAGTGTAAGAATGTGTACTAAAGAGCAATAGGAACATCTAAATCACTTACAAGAGTTGGCGACATAGGAGTACCAAACGAGGGAGCACTGAAAGCAGGAGGTGGAGCAATTACTTCTTGGCGCCGAGTATAAACCTACAAGTCAGGACGAGACAGACGACTAGATAGATTCAAAGGAGTATGGTGACTAGACTCAACTGGAATAATAGGGAAATGAAGACTCTCATCTAGGATAGACTGAGATTGAGACTGAGAGAAAAATGGGATAGACTCAAAGAAAGTGACATCTGCACAAACAAATAATTGGTTAAGAGATGGACTATAACAACGGTACCCCTTTTGTAATCTAGAATATCTCAGAAAGATGCATTTATGAGCACGGGCATCCAATTTATCAATCCCCGGTGTAAGTTGATGGACAAATACAACACTCCCAAAAATGCAAGGTGGAAGAGAAAACAAAGGTTTATTAGGGAATAATACTGAATGAGGGGTTAATTCTTTAAGCACAGAAGAGGGCATCCGATTGATTAAATAACATGCAGTTAAAATAGCATCACTCCAAAAGAATTTGGGAACATTCACTTTTGGAACATTCATTTGTGTTAAGACATAGAGTTTGAAGGTTCTTGACACACCCAAATGGGTTGTCAATCTTTGTATATATACATAAAACTATAAATACAAAACAAAGAACCTAGACTAGTTACAACTTCCTAGGTACATAAATACGATACATGAATACACATCCATAACATCCTAGGTACATTAACACTCGCCCTCAAGTTGGAGCATATATGTCATATGTTCCAAGCCTGTTACAAATAAACCTCACTCTAGGGCCTCCAAGAGCTTTGGTAAACAAATCTGCAAGTTGGTCTTCAGACTTCACATGATTAGTTTTGATCACATTCTGTAGAATCTTTTCTCTTATAAAATGACAATCAACTTCAATATGTTTTGTCCTCTCATGAAATACTGGATTAGAGGTAATATGAATTGCGGTCTGATTATCACATAATAATTCCATGGGCTGTGTATGATGAACTCGCAATTCCTTTAGCACTTGACCGTGCTACTACTGTCTGCTTTTTACTCTTCCATGGTACTAAGTTACCTCCTACAAAGATACAATATCCTGTAGTGGATCGTCTATCTGACGGAGAACCAGCCCAATATGCATCCGTGTAACCTTGGACAAGGGTATGACCATTATCTCTATACAACAAACCACATCCTGGTGCACCTTTTAGATACCTCAAAATGCAAACAACTGCATCCCAATGATTAGATCGAGGTGCATCAAGGAACTGACTTATTACACTCGTGGCAAAGGATATATCAGGTCTGGTGACTGTCAAGTAGTTTAGTTTCCCAACTAACCTCCGATACTGACTAGGATCATGCAACAACTCTCCTTGATCAGCCACTAATTTGGTGTTTGGATCCATTGGAGTGTCCAAAGGTTTACAATCCAACATTCCTGTCTCTGTCAACAAATCAAGGACATACTTTCTTTGAGAGAGAGAGAGATGCGCACATGTGATCGGGCAACCTCAATTCCCAAAAAATATTTTAATGGTCCCAAGTCTTTAATGCTAAACTTGCTTTGAAGGAACCTCTTCAAATCATCAATACCCTGTAAATCATCTCCTGTGATAATGATATTATCCACATATACAGGAGCCAAATCTTCCCATTAGAAGTATGGCGATAAAACACTGAGTGATCAACTCCACAGTGAACTAGGCCAAATTCAGTGACAACAGCATTAAATCGACGAAACCATGCCCGAGGAGACTGTTTTAAGCCATATAGTGATTTCTTCAGTTTGCACACTAACCCAGACTCCTCCAGAGCAACAAACTCAGGAGGTTGCTTCATATAGACTTCCTCAGCAAGATCACCGTACAAGAATGCATTTTTGACATCCAGTTGATGTAAAGGCCAACGATAAATTGCAGCTAAAGAGATAAGAAGACGAACAGAGGTAACCTTCGCAACAGGAGAAAAAGTCTCAGAGAAGTCCAAACCATAGACTTAGGTATACCCTTTGGCGACTAGACGTGCTTTTAACTTGTCCACTTTTCCATCTGGATGAAACTTGACAGTATATATCCAGCGGCAACCGACCGCAGACTTTTCAGGCGGAAGAGTAACAAGATCCCAAGTATCATTAGCCTGAAGAGCTGATATCTCATCATCCATGGCAGAGTACCATCCAGGGTGAGAAAGTGCTTCAGAAACAGTGTTAGGAATAGAAACAGAGTGTAAAGATGTAACAAATGAATGATAAGAGGGTGATAATGCATCATAAGATACAAAATGAGAAATGCGATGAGAAGTGCAAGAACGTGTATCCTTCTGAAGAGCAATAGAAACATCTAAATCACTTACAGGAACTGGCGACATAGGAGAATCAGACGGTGGAGCACTGGAAGCAGGAGGTGGAGCAGTTACTTCTTGGCGCCGAGTATAAACCTGCAAGTCAGGACGAGACAGACGACTAGATGGATTCAAAGGAGTATGGTGACTAGACTCAATTGGAATAATAGGGGAAGAAAGACTCTCATCTAGGATAGACTGAGATTGAGGCTGAGAGAAAAATGGGATAGACTCAACGAAAGTGACATCTGCACAAGCAAAGAATCGGCTAAGAGATGGACTATAACAACGACCCCTTTTGTAATCTAGAATATCCCAAAAAGATGCATTTATGAGTACGAGCATCTAATTTATCAATCCCAGGTGCAAGTTGATGGACAAATGCAACGCTCCAAAAAATGCGAGGTGGAAGAGAAAACGAAGGTTTATTAGGGAACAATACTGAATGAGGGGTTAATTCTTCAAGCACAGAAGAGGGCATCCGATTGATTAAATAACATGCAGTTGAAACAGCATCACTCCAAAAAATTTTGGGAACATTCATTTGGAACAGTAGACACCGCGCTGTTTCAATAAGGTGTAAATTCTTTCTTTTAGCAACTCCATTTTGTTGTGGAGTACTAGAACAAGAAGATTGATGGAGCATACCAGAAGAAGCCATGAAATCAGCAAAAGGTTTGGAAAAATATTCTTTTGCATTATCACTACGAAGAACTTGCACAGATACATTAAACAGAGTTTTAATTTCAGCACAGAAACCTTGAAAAATAGAAAACAGCTCGGAACGATCTTTCATTAAATAAAGCCATGTCATTCTTGAAAAATCATCCACAAAGGTGATAAAATACCGAAATCCCAATTTTGAAGTAACTCGACTAGGACCCCAAACATCTGAATGAACTAATGAAAACGGACTCGATGATCTGTTATTTACTCGGGAAGGAAAAGGCACACGATGTTTTCCCAACTGACAGGACTCACAATTTAATGACTGTAAATGATGCAAACTAGGAACCATGCATTTTAACCTATTCAGAGATGGATGACCAAGACGACAATGAATTTCTAAGGGGGAAGCTATTGCAGGGCAGGCTTTAGGTACCTCGGTATCAAGATAGTATATTCCTCCAGCTTCATGCCCTCCACCAATCTTCTCCTTTGTCGTCATATCCTGGATAACAACAGAATTAGCAAAGAAGGTCACTGAACAATTATGGTGCTTGGTAAGTTGACTAATAGACATAAGAAAAGATGGAATATAGAATACTGACGTTAGGGAAAGAGAAGGAGAAGGAACGACTTTACCAATACCATTGACTGCGGTAGTTGACCCATTGGCTAATGTAACTGTTGGGAGAGAGGTGGAATGTTGAATACCAGAAAACAATGAAGATGTTCCACACATGAAATTGGAAGATCCAGAGTTTATAATCCACTTAGAAGGAGAGTGAGTGGAGAGACATGAAATAAACTCACCTTGTTGAGCAAAGAATGGGGAAAGACAAGATGTCTGCTGAGCTTTCTGATATTGTAGAAATCTTGAATACTCTTCTTTAGAAAGAGTTACAGTTTGTGGATGCTTTCTAGTAGAAGAATCTGAAGAGACTATATGTGCCATTTAGGATAAAAATACTGTAGCTTTGAACAGTGACAGACACGAACAACTGACGAACAGTGACGACCAAGAAGAGGAATCAACCAAAAGTAGTCCGATTACCAATCTGATTATACTGGCGGAGTCGCCGGAGGGAGGAGAGTACTCGGCAAAGAAGGTCAGAGATCAGACGAAGAGTCACGTGCCTTCACGCGCGGCTTTGGTGTCGGCGCGTGGGGCCCATGCGCAGTGATGGTGGTGGCGCGTGGGTGCTTCTCCTACGCCGGGGCTCCTCCGACGGTGGTCGTCTACTTTCGGCGATCGATCTTGCTACAGTGGGTAGCTGGATAAGCAAAGGTTTGATGACCTTTGCTTGGAAAGTTACTCCGGTTCTTGGTTTGACAGTAACCAAACAGTGAGTGACTCACTAACTCACTGACTCATTATTTCACACACTACTTTTTCACTCAATCACACATGCTCTAATACCATGTTAAGACATAGAGTTTGAAGGTTCTTGACACACCCAAATGGGTTGTCAGTCTTTGTATATATACATAGAACTATAAATACAAAACAAAGAACTTAGACTAGTTACAACTTCCTAGGTACATAAATACGATACATGAATACACATTCATAACATCCTAGGTACATTAACAATTTGGAACAGTAGACACCTCGCTGTTTCAATAAGGTGCAAATTCTTTCGTTCAGCAACTCTATTTTGCTGTGGAGTACTAGAACAAGAAGATTGATGGAGTATACTAGAAGAAGTCATGAAATCAGCAAAAGGTTTGGAAAGATATTCTTTTGCATTATCACTACGAAGAACTTGCACAGATATATTAAACTGAGTTTTAATTTCACCATAGAAAGCTTGAAAAATAGAAAACAGCTCGGAATGATCTTTCATTAAATAAAGCCATGTCATTCTTGAAAAATCATCCACAAAGGTGACAATACTGAAATCCTAATTTTGAAGTAACTCGACTAGGACCCCAAACATCTGAATGAACTAATCAAAAAGGACATGATGATCTGTTATTCACTCGGGAAGGAAAAGGCACATGATGATTTTTTCCCAACTGACAGGACTCACAATTTAATGACTGTAAATGATGCAAACTAGGAACCATGCATTTTAACTTATGGATGACCAAGACGACAATGAATTTTTAAGGGGGAAGCTATTGCAGGGCAGGCTTTAGGTACCTCGGTATCAAGATAGTATATTACTCCAGTTTCATGCCCTCCACCAATCTTCTTCTTTGTCGTCATATCCTGAATAACAGCAGAATTAGCAAAGAAGGTCACTGAACAATTATGGTGCTTAGTAAGTTGACTAACAGACATAAGATTAAAAGGAAAAGAAGGAATATAGAATACTGATGCTAGGGAGAGAGAAGGAGAAGGAACGATTGTACCAATACCATTGACTGCGATAGTTGACCCATTGGATAATGTAACTGCTGGGAGAGAGGTGGAATGTTGAATACCAGAAAACAATGAAGATGTTCCACACATGAAATTGGAAGATCCAGAGTTTATAATCCACTTAGAAGGAGAGTGAGTGAAGAGATATGAAATGGACTTACCTTGTTGAGCAAAGAATGGAGAAAGACAAGATGTCTGCTGAGCTTTCTGGAACTGTAGAAATCTTGACTACTCTTCTTTAGAAACAGTTACAGTCTGTGGATGCTTCCTAGTAGAAGAACCTGAAGAGACTATATGTGTCATTTGCGGTGGGATAGGAACAGAACTACCGTTCATTTTTTGGTTACTCTATCTTTCAGAAGACGTTGGAGACCACCAGAGAGTAGAGGTGGAGCAGTGACTGCGAGATGAGGGAGAAGAGAAAAGGTTCGAAAACAGCAATTGGTGGTGCCGGAGGAGTTGCTGGAGCACGGGGAGGGTGTTGCAGGTGGTCCGACAAGTTTTCAGTGAGACCCGCGCTCACGTGAACATCACACCACGCGCAGACCAACGAGAGGCGCATCGGCAGGATTCTGACGACGGCAATGCTCCGATCAGGGTCGCCTGACTCCGGTGACACTTCTGAGCTCCTTCACGCTTTGAACCAGTAAACGAGGAGGGAGCTTTGTCCTTTTAACAGTGCCGGGAGGTCTTCTCCGGCTTCCAACGTTAACACTGTGTTGACACCAACTTTTCTGGTGTTGACACACAATGAAGACTAACACTAATGATACACACACGGGTTCAGGATAGATACTCTGATATCATGTAAACACATAGAGTTTGAAGGTTCGTGACACGCTCAAATGGGTTGTCAGTCTTTGTATATATACACAGAACTGTACAATTACAATAAATACAAAACAAAGAACCTAGACTAGTTACAACTTCCTAGGTACATAAATATGATACCTGAATACACATCTCTAGGGCCTCCAAGAGCTTTGGTAAACAAATCTGCAAGTTGGTCTTCAGACCAACTTGTACCTAGGAACATATAACATATATGCTTCAACTTGAGGGAAAGTGTTAATGTACCTAGGAAGTTAGGATGTATATTCATGTATCGTATTTATGTACTTAGGAAGTTGTAACTAGTCTAGGTTCTTTGTTTTGTATTTATTGTAATTGTACAGTTCTGTGTATATATACAAAGACTGACAACCCATTTGGGCGTGTCAAGAACCTTCAAACTCTATGTCTTTACACTCTAATAAAGGTGCCATATGGCTTCACCATTTTTGTCTTGGTCATCCTTCTTTTTGAGTCTTTGAATATTATGTTTTCATCCTTGTTTAAAGGATGGCATATTATTGATTTTCATTGTGAAGTTACTGAGCTTGCAAAACACACTCATGTATCTTTTCCTCTTAGTAATAAAAGAAGTTCTCATCCTTTTGATCTAATTCACAGTGATATTTGGGGTCCAGATGGTTTGTTTCCCTCATTGATGATTGTACTAGGGTTACATGGATATTCTTGCTCAAACAAAAATCTGATGTGGTACTGTTGTTCCTAATTTTCATGCTATGGTTCAAAACCAATTTAGGATCAAAAGTTAGAATTTTAGATCTGATAATGCCAGGGATTACTTCAACCAAATCCTATCACCGTATTTCCAACAAGAGGGTATAGTTCATGAATCTTCATGTGTTAACTCACCACAACAAAATGGGGTTACCGAGCAAAAAAATTGTCATTTACTTAACACTACTCGAGCATTATTATTCCAAGAAAATGTTCCGAAATCCTATTGGGGTGATGCTGTTCTTACTGCCACATATATGATCAGTCGATTACCTTTAAGGACTTCAAATTTTAAATCTCCTATGGAAGTCCTTGCTCAATTCTATCCTGATTTTCGAACGTCAAATGGCCTAATCCCTAGAGTCTTTGGTTATACTTCCTTTGCCCATGTTCATACTCAACATCAAAGAAAATTGGACCCTAAAGCAATGAAGTGTGTTTTTCTTGACTATTCTCCAACACAGAAAGGATATAAATGTTGTCAACCTCCTTCTCAAAAATACTACACTACCGTCGATGTCATCTTTGCTAAACCAAGCCATACTTCACCCAGTCGTATCTTCAGGGGAAGAATTCACAGTTGGAAGATAAAGACTATCTTGAGTCCTTTGATCTTCTTGAACTACCTTCCTCAGTTCCTTCAGTTCCATCTTCGTCCACTCCCACTGCAAAACCACCCAAAGTGTCTACTGAGTCCAAGTCTATCTTGAGTCCTACACCACAACTTGTGTTCACTCTAGCTCCAGCGTATTCATCATTCTTTTAGATTTCCTTAGGTATACTCAAGGAGAGCAGCCCATTCCAGAACCAACACAAGTCCAAGATGCCAACCCAAGCTCTGTTAATGAACACATGGTAAGTTCTGATTCTCATTTACATACCAATGCCAGTTGAAAATGATTCTAACCTTCCTATTGTTGTTAGAAAAAGCACCAGAGAATGCACAAAACAACCCTTTTATCCCCTGTCTCACTATGTGTCTC
Organism: Sideroxylon spinosum; assembly: GCA_003260245.2. Lineage (NCBI taxonomy): Eukaryota > Viridiplantae > Streptophyta > Magnoliopsida > Ericales > Sapotaceae > Sideroxylon > Sideroxylon spinosum. The sequence continues at coordinate 10,947 of QLOD02176937.1, forward strand.
TTAACTTCATAAAAATTTTATTGTGAGCCTTAATGCTATTTCTATTCCAAACACTTTATTTGAGGCTTTATCCAAAAGTGAATGGAGAATGGCTATGAGAGAGAAAATGGATGCACTGAAAAAGAATAAGACATGGAAAATTATGGACAAGCCAACAGGGAAGAAGTTGGTTGGTTGTAAATAGGTATTTACTCAGAAATACAAGGTTGATGGCTCGCTGGAAAGGTATAAAGCAAGATTGGTGGCTAAGGGTTACACTCAAACATACGGAGTTGATTACCAGAAGACTTTTGCCCAAGTAGCAAAGATGAATACTGTTAGAATTCTGTGGTCTCTAGCAGTCCACTTCAATTGGCAACTTCAATAATATGATGTGAAGAATGCCTTTCTGCGTGGAGATCTCAAAGGAGAGATTTACATGAGCATTCCATCTAGCTTTGGAGTAGAAGAGACAACTGATAAGGCTTGTAGATTGAGAAAAACGCTACATAGGCTCAAGCAATCCTCGAGAGCCTGGTTTGGGAGGTTTGCCAGAGTAATGAAATCAATGGGGTATAAACAGATCTAAGGAGATCATATCTCTTCATCAAACATTTGGCCTCAGGGGGAGTGACAACTCTTTTAGTATATGTCAATGTTGTCGTTGTCATGGGGAATGATGAAAAGGATAAACAGAACCTAAAGGAGTGCTTGAGCCTGATCAAGGAATTTGAGACAAATCAACTTGAAAGATTAAAATATTGAAGTCTCATACTCAAGACAAGGAATATTTATCTCAGCAGAAGAATGTGACTGATCTTTTGAAGGAGGCAGGCAAACTTGGTTGTAAACCAGTAGCTACACCCATTGAGTAGAACCAGAAACTTCAAGAAGCAAAAGAAGAACCAACAATTGATAAAAAGATGTATCAGAGGTTGGTAGGAAAACTCATCTATCTAGCTCATACCCGACCAAACAATAAGCATGATTAGTCAGTTCATGCATGATCCAAGGGAATCACATCTACAAGCTGCTTTCAGAGTACTATACTATTTGAAGGGATGTCCAAGAAAAGGAATCCTATTCAAAAGAGAGGATGAGCTCACACTTGAAGCCTGTACAGATGCTAGCAATGCAAGATCCACCGTGGTTAGAAGATCAACTTCTAATTATTCCATGTTTCTTGGTGGAAATTTGGTCACATGGAGGAGCAAAAAACAAAATGTAGTGGCAAGATTTGGTGCTCAATCAGAATTCAGGGTAATAGCACAAGGATTATGTGAATTCAGGGTAATAGCACAAGGATTATGTGATTTGTTGTGGCTAAAGATCATCCTAGATGACTTGGGAATCAAGTGGAAAGGAACTATGAAGCTATATTGTGACAACAAATCCGCTATTAGTATTGCTCATAACCCTGTACAACATGACAGAACAAAGCATATTGAGGCCGACAGACTTTTCATCAAGGAAAAGCTAGAAGAAGGCCTAGTCTACATGTCTTATGTACATTCAGGGAGTCATTTGGCTAATGTAATAACAAAGGGGCTCAACAGTGCAAACTTTTGTGATCTTATTTCCAAGTTGGGAGTAGAAGACATCTATTCCCCAGCTTGAGGGGGAGTGTTGGAATGTACAGCTGTAGTATATTCTTTATTAGGAAGTAAATTTGCTGCATATAATTAATTACACAACTTAAGGAAAGTGTGACTTGGCTAGAATCCCTCAAATTATGTGATTGATTAGTTTCTTTTCTAATGGCTAGTTTCCTGATTTTTTTCCTTAGAAGTAGCCTATAAATTGTAATGTATCAATTATTTTGAGATATGAGAAAACATGTTATTTCTCATCTTTCATTATCAATAATAATCAATCCTCAACTCCCTCCTATTGTATTTATAATAATAGATAACACTCAATTAGGAAATAAAATCAAATCTCTCAAATCCTCACAGCTATAATTTTTCTAGAATATTCCAAATATTCTAACAAAGATGATCCCTCATGTGCGAACTGGGAACTCAACAATTCTATTGTCATGGCTTGGTTAATTAATTCTATGGAGCCTCACATCAGTTGGACGTATTTGTTCCTTCGAACAGTATAAGCAATCTGGAACGTTGTGAATACTAACTATTCTGATCTTGAGAATGCTTCTCAAGTGTTCGAGATTAAAAATCAATTGAAGAAGATACGACAGGAAAATATGGAGGTGATAGAATACTATAATGGTCTGCAAATGCTTTGGCGAGAGTTGGATATGCACTATGAGGCTGCTTGGGTAGATCTGGAAAGTAACTTAAAAGTTTAAAAGGCATCTGGAGAAGGAGCGACTATATGAATTTTTGACTGCTTAGGCTGAGAACTAGATGAGCTCCGAGGTTAAATTCTGGGATGCAAACCTCTGCCATCCATTGATGAGCTCTTTGCTGAAGTAAGAAGAGAAGTAAGTAGAAGAAGAATTATGCTTAGAGGAAAAAGAGAAACATGTGTCCCTTCGGCTGGTGAAAGATCCATTGAAATAACAGCCCTTGCTGTTAGGAATGATCGTGACCAAAGAGACAGTCAAAAAGGAGAGAGGAGGAAGGACTTAATGCAATCACTGCAACAAAACAGGACATACACGAGACACCTGCTAGGATCTTCATGGAAAACTAGCTAATTGGAAGCCTCAAGGTCCAAATCGAAGTTAAGCTTTCCAGGCAACAGTTGAGGAGAAGTCTGTTGAAACTCGAACAGATAGTGAACTTAGTGGGGTTTTCTTAAACAAATCCTAATTGGAGCAATTATAGAAACTGTTGAGTCAAAGAATAGTGGGAAATGCTAGTGCTTCTGCTGCTACTATTACAGGTACAATTTTACATGTTCATAATAAGGCTTCTTGGATGCTTGATTTAGGGGCATTTGTCCGCATGACAGGTAACATTTCCTTATTCTACTCTTAATACTCCATATCCTGAGATATCTAGAGTCAAGGTTACTGAAGGCTCATACTTCATAGTTGCTGGGAGAGGATCAATTCATCTCTCAATTAATGTCTCTCTACATTCTGTTTTTTGTGTACAAATCTAACTTACAACCTGATCTCTATTAGCAATTTAACTCATGAGTTAAATTGCTATGCTAAATTCTGTGCTACTGGTTGTGAACTTCAGGAACTGGACTTAAGAATGATGATTGGTAGTGTTAGGGAAAGAGATGGACTCTACTATTTTGACATTGAAGACAACTTGGAGAAATATGCTACTGTAGTTGAGAATGAATCTTTTCCTGTTTCTAATAATGATGAAATAATGTTATGGCATTACAGGCTAGGCCATCCTAATTTTTATTATCTCAAACATTTGTTCCCAAATTTATTTATCAATAAAAATCCAAATTCCTTGAACTGTGAAATCTACTTGCTTGCCAAACATAGTCGTGCACAGTTTCCCATCATACCCCATAAAGATTCTCATCCTTTTTCTGTAATCTATACTGACATATGAGTCCCTTCTCATATAAAAAAATATCTCGGGCACATGTTGGTTCATCATCTTCATTGATGTCCACAGTTGTGTATGTTGGGTTATCTTCTTAAGGAGAAATGTAAAGCTGCCAAAATTTTTAAGTCTTTCCACTCAATGGTACAAACTTAGTTTCATGTCCCAATTCAAGCTCTAAGAACTGAGAACGGCAAGGGATATTTTAACTCCATTCTTACTATCTTGAAACTAATGGGATAATTCACCGAAGTTCGTATGCAGATACACCCCAACAAAATGATGTTCTTGAGAGGAAAAATCAACATCTCCTTGAGGTTGCTAGAGCTTTAATGTTCACTATGATACTTGTGGGGTGAAGCTATCTTGACAACTTCATATCTCATTAACAGAATGCTCTCTAGAGTCCTTAAATTCTCCTCTCCTATGTTAACTCTCCTTCAACAATATCCAACCTTTAGGTCTCTGTCTTCCATACCCCTCTAAACATTTGGTGTACTATATTTGTCCGTAACCATTCACACAATCGTTCCAAACTTGATCCAAAAACCATCAAATGTGTTTCATTAGATATTCTCCCACTCAACGTGGGTACAAATGTTACTCTCTATCTCTTCGTCATGTTTTTGTATCTATGGATGTATTGGTTGTTGACTCTCAACCTTTCTTCATAGAAACTTACCTTTAGGGGTAGACTTTAAGTGAAGATAAGTCATGGGATATACCTGAAGGGGAATCTTTCTCACCTCATTCAACACCTATATATTTGCCTTTGTATTTTCTTTTACCGCCTAACATTGAATCTGAGGTTGGTGATAATCAAACTCAGCAAAATGTGGAAACAGGAGAAGATAACTCTCGATTAGGGGGTCAATTACTGGTTTATTCACGAAAGAAAAACAGACAGCAAGGCCAATTTGACTTGATTTCCAGTTCCCAGGGTAGTGAAGCAGGCAATGACCAAAACCAGCCTAGCATTGAGACTCAAGATCAAGATTTGGACCTACCAATTGCTCTTAGAAAAAGAACTAGATCACGTACTTAGAATCCGAGGTTGTTTCTTATGCAAAGTTGTCTCCTACATTCCATGCCTTTACCACCGCAATTCCAATGACTATAGAAGAAGCTCTAGTTGATCCAAGTTGGAGAGCAACAGTTCAAGAGAAAATGGATGCACTCAGAACCAATGATACCTGGGAAATGGTAAAGTTACTCAATGGAAAGAAAATAATTGGTTGTAAGTGGGTTTTCACAGTGAGGTTCAATGCTAGTGGGAGTATTTGTAGATATAATCGCAGGCTTGTGGCCAAAGCCTTCACTCAAACATATGGGATAGACTACCAAGAGACATTTGCCCTTGTAGCTAAAATGAGTACTATAAGAGTTCTACTTTCTTTAGCATCTAACCTTGACTGGCCTTTACAACAATTATATGTAAAGAATACATTCCTAAATGGTGATATGCGTGAAGGAGTTTATATGGATGCTCCTCCTAAATTTAAAGAAAAAAATAACTTGGTTTGTAGATTAAAGAAGTCTCTTTATGGGCTGAAAACAATTACCTAAAGAGTGTTTTGAAAAGTTCACTCGAGCTGTTAAGAGGAGAGGTTTTGTTCAAGCCCAAGCTGATCACACATTATTCTATAAACACTCCCAAGATGGTAACATTGCTATTCTCATTGTATGTGTGGATGATATCATTGTTACAGGAGATGATTTTGCGGAATTAAACTCCTTGAAGAAGTACCTTGCAGGATAATTTGAATTGAAAGACTTGGGAATTCTAAGATATTTTCTTGGTATGGAAGTGGCTAGAAGCATGACTGGGATTACTATCACACAGAGAAAATATGTTTTTGATCTACTCCAAGAGATGGACATGTTAGGTTGTAAACCAGCTGAAACACTAGTGGATCCTAATGTTAAGTTTGAACTTGAAGGAGGAGAAGAAGTCAGTAGAGAAAAGTATCAGAAGTTGGTGGGAAAGCTAATCTATCTATCACGTACTCGACTTGACATTACTTTTGCTGTAAGTATGGTAAATCAATTCATGTATTCACCAAATTAGACACATCTTGATGCAGTGTTTGGAATTTTAAAATACTTGAAGAATCCACTAGGAAAGGGATTGTTTTTCAAAAAGGGGGATCATAGAATGGTAGAGATCTACACTGATATAGACTGGGTATGTTCTTCAACTAAAAGAAGATCCACTTCAGGTTATTCTACCTACGTATGGGGCAACTTAGTAATTTGGAGAAGCAAGAAACAATCAGTAGTTGCAAGAAGTAGTGCAGAAGTTGAATTTTGAGCTTCAGCTCATAGAATCGGTGGAGGAATTTGGTTAGAGGGACTACTAAGAGAACTAAAAATGCCTACTTACATTCTTATGAGGCTGTATCGTGACAACAAGGCAGCAGTAGGTATAACACAAAATCCAGTTTATCATGATCGTACAAAACATGTTGAAGTTGATCGACATTTTATCAAGGAGAAGATAGACAAAGGGAGTGTGTGTTTGAATTACATTCCAAATAAAGAACAGACAGCTGATATCCTAACAAAGAGTTTACATAAACCAAGTTATGAAGATTTAACTAGTAAGCTGGGTATGATCAATATATACTCCCAGCTTGAGGGGGAGTGTAGATAAATCTTCTATTTTTAGAATGATTAGATAGCGATAAATTAAATCTTCATAAATTAGGATTGTACAGATTTGATTTCTGTTTTTTAGGAATTCTGTTTTTCCCTTATTTTTACCTGTTTGATATACAAGGGTTCTCTACCCTATTTGTATTCATTCCCACTAATACATAACAATACAGGTTACCTACACTAGGTACCCACAAAGACCAATAATGTTTTGTTATTTGGTTAACATCCAGTTTCTTACTGATAACATATATATATATATATATATATATTAAGCAACCAACAAGAAAGAAAATAAAAGGAAAAGATAAAAAGGAAAGAAAATAAAAGGAAAAGATAAAAAGGAAAGAAAATAAAAGGAAAAGATAAAAAGGAAATAATTTGTTCTCTCTTTTCTACAATGGAAGTGTCTAAGAAGGGGAGGAGGTGAGCAAGTTTATTAGTATTAGTTCTCTATAATTGTGAGTTAGGACGTCAAATTATTTTCTTACATTGGGGTCTGATGATGTTATGGTTGATATGGATGCTACTTTCGAATTTGTTGGTTTATGCCACTTTTGTATTCCATCATTACAAGTTTCAGGGTGGTAGTTGTCATTGAAAGAGATTAACCTTGGGCCCACTGTTTTTTATGGGGAGCTTGTAGGGGGAGAGCCCCTAGAGATAACTTTGTGAATCTGGCATTACTACGTGATAGTTTTTGTTGCTGATTGAAGGGAAGCTATGTGAATCTTCCTTCTTTCTTTAGGAGAGATTAAAAATTTAGAGGCTTTTTTATTTGACCTAGCATGCTCCGAGTCCTTAAAGTTGGCCTCTTTTGGAAATTTCCAACAATAATATTTTTAAATAAAATAATGATCCTGCATGGTCTCATAACTAGCTTGGAGTATGCTTCAGGTCCTTTCCTTTAAATCACCAACTCTTTTGGACTTCCATGAAGATCTTATTAGTCTGGATGCTGCATCAAAGGTTAATATGCTCTCTCTTTCTTTTTTGGGATATGAAGTATGTGATAGAAAATGTTCGAATTGTTTCAAATTGGATGGACATCTTTGCAGATACAATTGAAGTCCTTAGCGGAGGAAATGCAAGCTATTATCAAAGGATTGGAAAAGGTAAAGCAGGAGCTGGTTGCATCTGAAAATGATGGTCCTGTATCTGAAGCTTTTCACAAGGTATCCAAGCATGTTCTGCAAGTTTCTGATTCTGCAACAGTATTTTCTTAAGTGCGATTTATTCCTTTGGACAAGGTTTGAACCTCACTTTTTAACCCTTGATTGAAATTGTGGAAGAAAGTACAGAGGAACATATCCTCCTAAAGCTTGCGTGCTTGAGACATTTGGTCTCCACTCAATAAGTACCTGTTACATAGTAATTTTTTAAATACAGTCAAGACTCAGTCTGGTTGTTGAAGTAATTTTTATTTTTTATTTTCTACATAGAGAATCTTTTAAATATTTATTTTATTTTGGGGGTTTTTCTTTTTGTGTCTTTTTGGTACTGGAATTCTATTGTACTAACAGATTATTTATTTATTTAGACATCGAAGGAATTCATTGGTATTGCAGAGGCTGAAGTGGCATCAGTAACGAATTTGTACTCAGTGGTGGTAATTGTCTCTATTTAACCATCTATTAAATTAATTATTTAGACCATCTCTCTATCTCACCACTCAAATCTTTTATCATTTCATTTGTTGGTGGACAGGGTAAAAATGCTGATGCACTAGCCCTGTATTTTGGTGAGGACCCTTCCCGTTGCCCATTTGAACAAGGTAATATACGACTAAAACTATCTTCAAATTCCTTACCCAGTCCAATTAAAGTTGCCTTTGTTTCTCGAACTTGTCCATTTCCTCCTCAGATGCCCCAACTTTTGACTATATGTTTGATAGAAATTGCAAAGTGGGTTCAACAAGACCACATACAGAAAATATTCATTACAAATTTACAGCAGCGATTCCATGACAAGGTGCAACAGGATAGTGAATATAAATGCATGTGAACATGTTAAAATTCTAGTAAATTGACATGTCAAGTACTTTAGGAGGAAAATTTTTAAATTTCTAAGTTTTGATTCAAATAAAACTGGGAACTTTTGGTTATATTATGTGAAAATAATGCTGGCTTCATTTCTTTATCTTTATTTTTTTTGTTATGCATTGATATATGCAGTTATTGCCACCCTCTTGAACTTTGTGAGATTGTTCCGGATAGCACACGAAGAGAACTGTAAACAGGCTGAATTGGAGAAGAAGAAAGCAGAGAAGGAGGCTGAAGTGGAGAAGGCGAAGGGGATTAATCTAACGAAGAAGAGTGAAAACTAGTTGAGATTGTTTGCTTTAATCCCTGGCATGGGTAATTGTGGTTCTTGCAGCAGTGCTCTGCCTGGTTGGTTACTGAATTGCGTCCGAGGATGACACACCTTCGCAGACCGCCAATGAGCATCCCTCTCCCATTAGTGTCTTTTGGGCATGCCTTTTTTTGAGGGGATTCAATAAAACGAAACAAAAGGGCTGCTACCTGAGGGTAGCAGACCTTAATCTGAATCTTTGAACAGTTCAACTGCACCTGCTGGAGTGAACACCGCTAATCCATCGCCCTCAGAATAGTGAATATTACCAATCCATTGAATGATATATGATACAGATGCCCAGATTTCCTGAAATGGTCGAAGATTATCACAGTAGTCTGAATAGTGTGTGTTCTCTAAACGATTTTATGAGGAAGAGGTCTGGCCATACCTCAGTTCATATATCATGGGAGACTTTGATAATTTCAGGTCAGTCCTTGAATATAATAACGCAGTTTTGGGTTTCACCATTTATTTGGCATTTTCGGCAGCAGAGCAATTGAAATCGGGACTGTAAAGCGCAACCGCACCATGTACCATGAACCTTGTAAATATTAACCATTTGATTGTTTTCATTGTAACATAGAAGTAGGCTCCCTTTTTTTTTTTTTTTTCCTCTCATATTGAGATTTTGGGCAGGAAATCGTCGCGAAATTGTTGTATGGAAGGTTAGGATAAGAAGAGGAAGTAGGAGACAAGTGCTGTTTCACGTGTAATATACGACCATGATATAGATTATGAGGTTTAGAGGGAGACTTTTCTTTCTTTGATTTTTCTGTTGTTATAGTATTCTCACATAGCTGCTTTTTCGTTCTTTTCTTTTCTTAGGGTGTGCTTGGAGTTCTGAGTGATTTTAAAATATGGGTTCTAAAGGGTTCATACAAACTATACTCAGACGTTTTTAAGTAGTAGGTTTTGAGGAGTTCTAATGGGTTTGTTTTAATTTTTTGAACATCTCAATTTGATGGTTTCTCATAGGTTTATATACTTTCATTGAACTACTGAATCCAATTTTGACCTTTCTTAATAAAATCCAATTACTTAGGTCCTGTTTGGTAATACTTATAATTATTATTTTTTTATTTATGTTTATTTAACTTGTTTCTATTTTTCTATTTCCAAAAATTGATAACTTGAAAAGAAAAATGTAAAAAGAAAAAGTGTTTTCATTCTCATTTTTTTTTTTTGGGTTACAAATGTTTTGTCAATTTTCACATTTTATCAATTTTTGTTGCATCATATTAAAATGGATTATTTTAAGATATTTTATTAAACTAAAATTAATTTTATTAAATAATATAATTAATTTAATTTAATTAACTAAAGCATGAAATATATTATATTAACTTATTTTTAATAAATAATATTACTAAGATAATTAATTAAATTAATTCATGTATTTAAATTAAATTAATAAATTAATAAATAATATAATTATAATATAATATAATTTAACCATATTTTATTTTTATTGAATTAAATTATTTTTGAAAAATAATATAATTAAAATAAATTAATTAATTAATTTAATGAATGAATGAATGAATGAATTAATTAAATTAATATAAAATATTTATTAAATTCAATTAATACGAAATACATGTTAAAATGAATTATTTTATTTAAATATTTTATTAAACTAAAATTAATTTTATCAAATAATATAATTAATTAAAGCATGAAATGTATTATATTAACTTATTTTTAATAAATAAATCAAATCAAATTAAACCAAACCAAGCTTTTTCCCATTAGGTGGGTCGGTTATATGACTTTGACGACGCTAATCAAATCTGTTTAGGATCATGTCCTTTGTTAAATCTATAGAGGCAATATCATATTTAATAATTTCTTTCCAACTTCTTTTAGGTCTCCCTTTCCCTCTCCTACTCCTGAAATAATATAATATATAATATATATAATATAATATAATTTAAAATTTTCTTTTTCTACAATCTTTCGTATGCTCAAACTTACTTCTATGGCCCCCAGTTGTCCTACTTTGGTTAAACTTGCATTTTATATATTCCATTTTACATCTACTTAGCCTAAACTCTTTTGTTTCTAATGTTTCCTATCACAATTCTAACTTAGTATTCACTCATTCTCTCATCTCATCTACTAAAATAATGTCATCTGCAAATGACATACATCACGACACTTCATCCTGAATATGCCTTGTAATCTTATCCATAACTAGGACAAACAAGTACGGCTTAATGCTGAGCCTTGGTGTAGACCAATCGTGATAAGAAATTACTTAGTCTCTCAACCAGTCGTTCGTATAGATGTTACGGCTCTATTATACACGTCCTTTATTGTCTTAGTATATACGACACACTCTTTTTTTTTTTTTCCAATACTCTCCCTAGGAACCCAGTCATAGGACTTCTTCAAATCAATGAACACTATGTGTAATTTTTTTTGACCTTCTCTATACTGTTCTGTTAATCTCTTCAGGAGAAAGATAGCCTCCATGGTTAATCTCTCAGGCATGAAACCAAATTGATTCTTTGAAACGTTTGTTGTCCTTATTAATCTTATCTCAATAACTCTCTCCTATAATTTTATCGTATGGCTCATCAATTTAATCCCGCGGTAGTTCACATAGTTGTGAATATCTCATTTGTTCTTGTATATGGGTATAAGGATACTTTTCCTCCATGCATCAGACATCTTCTTGCTCTTAGCACTACATTAAAGTTTTGTTAACCAACTTATGACATCCTCCCCAAGCACCTCTAAACCTCAATAGGGATACCATTTGGTTTAACCGCTTTCCCATTCTTCATATTTTTCAGTACTTCTTTTACTTCCTCCATACTGATTCTCCTATAGAACATATGATTCACTTCTTCCCTAGAAGTGATAAGTGGCCTCAATTGTATGCCACTACAACTGCTTTCGTTAAATAACTTGTTGAAGTAGCTCTTCCAACGCTCATTTATCTCCTCTTCATTTACCAACACTTTTTATCCTCATCCTTAATGCATTTAACTTGGTTTAAGTCTTTGATCCTCTTATCTCTGACTTTAGCAAGCTTGAATATCTCTATTTCACCTTCTTTAGTGTCGAGTCGCCTATATAACTCCTCATATGCCTTTATCTGAGCCTTATTAACTACCTTTTTGGTTTCTTTTTTTTTGCTTCTTTATACCTCTCCAAGTTCGCTTCATTTCTATTCTTTTGCTAAGATTTAAAACTCTCTCTTTTAACTCTTATCTTATCTTGGATAGCCTCGCTTCACCACCATGCATCTTTCTGCGCTGGAGCACTCCATTTGGATTCTCCAAAGACTCTCCTTTCCCTACCCTCTTAATACACTCTACTACCTTATCCCACATATTATTTGCACTCTCGTTTACCCCCCCTAAACGTCTTCCTTTAGTACTCTTTCCCTTAATGCTATTTGCTTATCACCTTTCAAGTTTCACCATTTAGTCCGTGTTACAACTTTTTTTTCCAGTCCACCTTTGGAGCTGCACATTTATGATCAAAAACCTATGTTGGGAAGTCAAGCTCTCCCCTGGTATAGCCTTGCAATCTTTACAAGCTGAGTGGTCTCTTTTCCTAATTAAAAAGAAGTCAAATTGTGTCCTCGAGGAGCCACTCTTATAAGTCACCAAATGTTCCTTTCTCTTTCTAAAAAAAGTGTTCGACACTATTAGATCATAAGCCACTGCAAACTCCAAAATAAATAAATAAGATTATAGTTGTCATTATATACATTAACAAATAATTTAGAACCGATTTAAAAATAAACTTCCAAACATGGGATCATTATTTTAAAACACATGTTCCTGAACATTTCAATACCAATATTAACGATACCGTCTAAGCATCTTAAAACTCGTAATTTAAGACTCAGAAGCAGACCCTTACTTGGGGATGAAAAATGTATTGGACGGCTCATCAACATTTCTTACCCTATTCAAGGAGATTATACAGATATCACTTGTGGGAATAGGAATAGAAAGAGGACAGGGATGATAATTCCTACATCGTCTCGTATCTATTTGTACAATTATTTATATGTAATATAACTTATCAATACATTTTTTTATTGGTGGGGAGTTGGAATGAGAATGGGGAACCTACATTTAGGGATGGTAATTTCAACCTACTCTAACGGGTACTCGTCTGACCCTAATCTGATACGTACGATTATTTTTAAATTTTATGGATATTGAGCTAATTAGGGTAAAAAAAATAAAATATTTGTAGGATATAGGTATGGGAATGATAAATGTAGTATACCGACGGGTATTACTTGAACTTGCCCTAATTATCGTGATTATAGGGTATTTGATGAGTATTATCTGATTACCACCCAAATTATCCATACTAACCCATTTATTGGGTACCCAGCGGGTATCACTTAATTACTCGTCTAAATTACTCGATTAATGCAAATAATATCACCAATTTGAATAATAAGTTATATATATTGTGTTCAAAAAATGGAGTTCATTTAATTAATATCAAATAACTCTAGATTTTGATATCAAATAATTTATTTTAGAATTAGGATTTAATTCTCGATGTAACGAGTGGACACAAAATTCTTTTTTTTTTTTTTTACTTAATCATAGTAGAAGTGTAAGATGAGATCAAATAAGATTTTTTTTTTTAATTTTCCTTTTATAAACGTAATATAATATATTTTACTAAGTAAAAAATATTTAAATACTTTTATTTAAAGATAATTTTTTAATCTATTAAAATATAAAATTATTTGTAAAATTATTGTATTTAATGAATTTTTTAATTCTTGTTCTTGATTTAACCATCTTACATTTGAAGGTTATTGATACTTGATTATGCAATGGGTATTTGATTACCCAATTGGTTAGAGGATGGTAACTAATTAAAAATACTAGTGAAGTACCTGTCTAGTTTAAGTATTTTTTTTACCAATGGATATGGGAATGGTATAGACAATACTCAACTCTGACTGAATCTGTTGCTATCCCTAACTGCATTTAGGCTGGGGTGAAGAAATGATTTTATCTCTTGGGACAGCAACATCCCGTCCCAAACCCTTTCAATTGACATTCCTATAATACTACCCAGCTGAGCCAAGATGAGATTGATTCGAATCGTGGGATACTAATTCAAGATGATGTTATGCTTAAATTCTATAGCAGCAATTTTATCAAGCATCCTTACCATTCGGTCCCAGAGATCGTATCTTCAACTTAGAAGATACGTTTTGATTTCTTAATATATATATATTTTGGTTAATTACACTAAGAATAAGTTTTTTCTTACATGCCTTGGTCATGAACCTCTTACATCTATCTGGAATTCTACTAACAATGGTTGGAATGGAGGACTCAATTATTTATTTATTTATTTATTTTTTATGTTCGGTGCAGCTTTCTTTAGGTATTTGCCAACTAGTCTGGCTGAAATTGTCTAAACTTTCACCTTATGGGACTTCGTCAGCACAGCTACAGGCCCATTTGGAAGATAAATTTTTAGTAATTTTGGATAATTTTGTAAAAGTTAGTAAGTCAAACTTTTTGTTTTTTTGGTAAAATAATTAGGTAACTTCTGGCAACTTTTAAGTATATGGTAAAATATTTTGGTATAACAAAGTCTGCTAAAGTCCCGGCTATTATCAACTATAATACTTAGAAATGGCCCTTCCCCAAGTCATGGGAGCTTCATGAAGTATGCAACAATTAGCCTGAGTACAATCCTAAACCACATCATGCTGATAAATTTATATGGCTGGTATGAAAATTAGGTACTTATAATGGAGCATCTATATGGAATCACACTAGACATGCATAATGCAAAGTTCAGTGGCACAAACTAGTCTTGTTTTCAAAACACAATACTAAGGCATAGCTTCATCATGTGGCTTGCAATGAGAAACCGAATGCATACAAAAGAAAAGTTGGTCAAATGGGGCATATTGGCTAAAGCAACCTGCAGCTTATGTAATGAAGAGGAAGAAAACTTAAGCCACTTTTTTTTTTTTCAAATACAAATTCTCTAAAGCTCTAAGGGAGGAGATATGTATCTGTGCTTGCTATCCAAACCACATCAAAGCTGGTATGAAGAAGTCAATTGGATGATTGGCAAATTTAGTGGCAAAACTTACTTAAGATATGTTAGAAAGTTAGCTTGGAATGCATTGGTCTATCACGTATGGAGAGAAAGAAATAGCAAAATTTTCAAAAGAATCTCGTCCTCAAAAAATCAGATCCTGCAGAAGCAGTCAGATGGAAGGCAACCCAATCTTTTGGCATCAAATGTATAAATACTAATTTACAATTATGTAATAGCTGGGGGCTTGTAATTAATAGTTAATTGGAATCCTCTAAAAACTATCTACATTGTCACACATAATCCAAATTATACTTGATTGTAAACCGGAAAAAAAAAAAAACTTTTGAGTTGGTTAAGATGAAATGATCATTATACTGCTAGAAAACTTAACAAAAGTTAGTGTTTTGAGAATTTTCCAATTCAGTAAAATTGAAAAATTTTGGTGTTTCATCAAATGCTTAAAAACACAAGAGTTAGTATTTTTTTTCCTTCTTTGTTTTTTGTCCTTTGTTTGTTTCATTAATTCTACATTTTTGTAACAAGGAGGAATACTTTGGTCATCAGTTGTGTGGGATCGATCCCAACAGTCGATTTGTAGTTGATCATTCTTAAATCTCAATTGTTAAATTGCGAATAGTTCATGTGAGATCAATACAAATCAACGGATGAGAATTTAAACAGATAAGCGATTAAAATTGATTAATTGCGTAATTGGTAAAATTTAAATTATTGAAATCAATGATTCACATTAGTCCAACTAATCCTAACATTTCTATTAAGACATTTATAGTGACAATAAGTTATAAAATTTGATAAAAGTTGTAGGTTTGTAATTCGTATAGTGAGATAAAAAGTGAAAAATTTTTAGAAATTTTCAGTATTTTTCAATGATTTTCAAAGCTCCAAATGGAGCCTAAGTAATTGTAGAGTAAATAACTTTTGATGCATTGACTGACTCGTTTTAGATCTTATGCCAATGCTTTTGGTCATTGCATTATGTAGGCATTTGGGTATTGGGTTCAGGTCGCTCATGGATATACCCAAGAACAATACCCATGATCCTTATCTAATATGGTTTGATAAGGAGTTTGAATATTTAAACTTCCCGATGGTTTATGTATGACCCTTATCATAATAATCAGATGAGGGATTTTGAATATCAAATATACCTAGTCAATTTGTTTTTTCAAATGTAAGGTGATATAGGTAGATCACTTGATATGGGTGCTGTGGTTATCTGTAACCACTTGAAACTAGCTATATAAAGGCATGATCAACATCTTCGAAAGCACGTCAATTCTTTTTTTCTCCAATAAAACTAGAGTGTGATAGGGTTCTTGACCGGTTAATAGAACAGCTTGATTAGTCTCTTTGACTTAATCACACTTACCGTGAGTGCAAGGCGGAGATTTGAAGACATAAACAGTTTAGCAAGCATCCGCAGAAACTTTGGGTGGGTAATCGAAAATCGCTTCTGCATTTAAATATATATACTCTGTCTTCTACATTGCTATCAGAGCCTGACTGAATTATTCTCTTTTTTTTTTCTTGCCTAAAAAATAATTTTTTTGGAGAAAAACGTTATATTTAGGATATTATTGTATAAGATCCGACTGATTTTGGTTCTGCATGAAATTTGGTAGTATGGCCTATAAGTGTGTGAACTAATTCATAAATTTTCGCAACAAAATTCCTTGTATTTTGTGAGAAATTGGAAACCCTAGTCTGTTGTTTATAAATTTCATCACATCCATTTTTTTGTTCTAGAAACTTTTGCTGGAAATCAAATGTTTACATATCTATTTCTTGTCTTGAGATCTTTTCAATGGCATATTATATGTAACTTTTTGAGTTACCATTTAGAAGATATGTTTTCTTGAAAATTGGATGATTTTTTTTTTTTAAATTTAACAAGCCAGTTTGCGAAGCCCAATCTCACCAAGGATTGTGAGACCCTCAAAACACATTTTTGTACAATGAAAGCCAAACCAATAGCACCAGAGAGGCCAAAAAGGTGTGACGAATTCATTGGCGTGGTTTGATAACCTAAGAATGTCGAGAAGGTGGCTTATGGACCACATATGCTGGCAATGCCGTGGTAGTCATGTGACTGAGCCTAACCCGAGCCGAGTTTTGACTGCACTGAGCTGGGTTATTGTGCGAAGTTGCGTGTGAGACGAGCCGTTGTGATGGTTGACAAGGTGTTTGACCGTGCAAGGCTAACGGACCTTTGGTGGTGCATGAGGGGTCCTCCAGCATCTAATTTTGTCTCGATTCTTTCCAAAATAATTAGAAAATTATTTCCCATTTTACTCTAATTTTTCTAATTTTTAATATTTTGGAATTTAGTAAAATAGTTTTTTAATAAATTGGGATTCACTTTGTGTGTTGGTTTGCGTGCTGGACTTATGGGGTCATTATATATTGATGTATTCAAATTGGATGGGCTATTGTTGTATTTAATTGATTACTAACTTAATTATTCATTTATTTGAAATTATTTTAATTAAGTTATTGAATTGCAGGCTAATATTAAAATCATGAATGTCATTTTTTTGGACTATACCAATAAGTTATAAATTCTGAAATTAATTATGTTTATTTTAGAATTACTATATATGTTATATGTAAATTGTGTTAACAAGTGGGATATTATTTTTTTAAAAGAAATTTTAAAGAATTCTTTTTTACCTAAACAATCATGGCTTTGGCGCATTAACTAAGCGATGATAATTCAACAATCACAAGAGATGCAAGAGATGATTGGAAACATAGCAACCTTTCAATCTTATAACTTGTGAGAATTGTATTATTTAGAATTTAGTCTTTTATTGCAAAACTCATGTGCTTTATCTCATATTAATCCATATCAATCTCTATTGTAGTTATGGCATCCAAAATTATTGTGGCTGATATGGTGAAGGGTGAAAAGCTAAATGGCGACAATTATGACATTTGGTACCAAAAAATTCAGTTTGTTCTAAATGAGCAAAGTCTCTTGGAGAATGTGGACCATGTCATGACTGAGCCAAAGCTCGGTACCACAGCTCAGCACAGAAGAGAACTGGAACTTTAGAAAACTTGGTAATCCAAAGATTAATTTGTGTGCTTCCTAATATAAACAGAACGAAAAATGATCTGATGATAGAGTTTGAAAGGTTCTTAATCACCTATGAGATGTGGGAGGCACTAAAGCTTAAATACGGAGTGATCTCTCTTGCAAAGCTTCGAGGCTTGACCTTGAAGTTCGATATTTATCAGAGAAAGCCCTACCACTCAATGGATCAGCACCTGTGGGTCATGTCTACCATGATCTGTCAACTTAAAGTAGCTGGACACGTTCTCACTGATGAACAATAGGTCTAGGCGATGATTCGTTCATTGCCATCCTCTTGGGATTAGATGAACAAAACATCGCACATAATAAGAATGTTAAGACCTTTGAGGATATTTCTCACCACCTAGAGTTGGAGGCTGAGAGTATTGAGGCTTATAAGCCTTCTATTAGTGTCACTGCCCATCTAGCACATGCTCTATTAGCTCTTTTTAACTCCTGGGCTAGGTCTAAGTGAAAGAGAGGTAGAAAGAATGTTGCTACTAGCTATCAAGTGGTAAAGAAAAAGGGCATGTTTAAGACGAAATGTAAGAGAGGCAAGAGAGATGGAAAGAAAGACAAAGCCAAAATGAAGTGCTATAACTATCAGTAGCTGGGTTATTTCGCTCGTGAGTGCCCCGAGCCGAAAAAGGTACTTCTTAATAATGTTTCTAAAATTGATCGTTTTGTAAATGGTCAAGTTTTGTTTGCTCACTCCCCTTAATTTTGGTTATAGACTCAGAAACAACAGATCATGCAATGAGAAGTAGGATAGGATTATAGAGTACTGCTACATTTCAAAGGGGAGCAAAATGATATTCATGGGGAATGAATTCAGTGTAGATGTCATTGGTATTGGCACATACAAGCTGGACTTAAGTAGTGGACGCTTTCTTCACCTTCTTGATGTACTTTATGCATCAGAATTAGGCAAAATCTGCTTTTAGTGTTTAGTTTAGTTTCGTTAGGCTTTAGCTTTCATTCTGCAAATCAGTCAATGGATATTTTTCATGGTTAAGTTTTTTATGGTTTTGGATATTTGTTGGATGGTTTGATGGTATTTAATGCTGATAATCCTAGCATGGATAGGCCTTTAGTTTCTTTTAATGTATCTATGCATGATATTGCAATTGATTTTGTGAAATAGCATTCCAGATTAGGTCATATTAGGTAAGACATGATGGCCAGACTAGCAAGAGAGGGCCTTTTAGGTCCACTTCTAAGGTCAACTTGCCAGTTTATGAAAGTTATCACCAAGGAAAGGCAACTAGAAAACCATTTGGTAAAGCTTAAAGAGCTTCCAATCCATTACTGCTAATCCACTCAGATATTTATGGTCCAATGAATGTGAGAACAAGGCATGGTGTGCGCTCCAATATCATACTGGGAGATGCTTTAGTGACTACAACTTATACTCTTAATCGTGTGCCCTCCAAATTTGTTCTAACAACTCTATATGAATTATGGGTAGGTAAAAAACCTAACCAAAGTCATTTAATGTACACAATACTTCTCATAAATATGGAACATTAGGCCCTGGAGGGAAACAGTGTATCTTTATACGCTATTCCGAACACTCAAAGGGATATGTGTTTATTGGAGAATAGGTGTTGTGACCAGATTCGCACTCGGATCGACGAGGCTAGTTGTAAGTCTTTATTATGATATAGTGAGTTTGAGAACACCCAAATAATAAAAATAGGTTTTTGTTTTTAAAAAACAGGGCCTTGATTACAGAGACTAAGAGTCACCACCTGACACTTTAAAAATGGGTTTGTCAAGAAACCTGAGTTTTTGTGAAGTTTAAAAAGGTTTTGACTTATGTTTTTGAAAGTGATAAATGACCCTTTTTGTTGACTCTCGACTAGTCTGTCCAATCAGAATAATGGGTTTGGGGGTTTAGCGATGTACAGAAACCGTTACACTTAGATACCTTGGGATATCCAGAATCCCTTTTCAATATTTATAGTCATGATCTCACACTATAATACTCTGATTTATAATGATCATAGCATACTCTGATTTATGATAATCAAGCTAATGTTTTGGTGATGATGATCTAGTCCATTTAAGGGCTTAGAAGCCCAATGTGCAGGGACTAGTGGCCTAATGTGATGGAAGTGCTACAGTTGATATGATCAGATATGCTATTGACATGTTGAATGTGATGACGATATGGATAGTAGTTCAAAGATATATGTCAAGTATGTTTGAGGGAAGTCATGACTTAGAAACCAATGGCTTAACTAATCCTATGTCATTCTCTGTTTTTGGAGCCTTGCTCATTCATGGTGAATGCTTTGGATTTATAAACATTTGATTTCTAAGTTTGTGTTAATCTTAGTGGGTGTATGTTTGCATGTCTAAATGTGTTTTCGCATATCAAGTCATGTGTTGGTATGTCAAAATAGGATGGATGGTATGTTAAAGTAAATTTTAGCACGGTAAGTGATGTTCTAGCATGTTATACTATGATATGGGATGATGACAAGACATGTTAGCATGGCATTGCCTGATGATAGCATGTCATAATATGGTATAGCATGGTAACATGATATGTGAGCATGGTATATGATGATAATGATATGGTATGGCATGGTAGAGCTAACATGGCATGGTGGATATGTTATCTAGTATGGTCTATCATGGTAATGTAATGTTATGAGATGGCATGACATAGTGAACATAGCATTATGACAAAATATAGCATGATAGAATGATGTGATGGCATGTGATTGCTCGCAATCATTATGGATTTTAACTTTATTTCACACTCTTCTTATGAATATTTTATCAAGTAAAATTCATTTCTTAACATGTTTTGATTATTTATATTGTTTTTGTGTGTTTTGTAGGAGCATGGAAGGAAAACACCCAAATAAAGACAATTTAGTAGCTTAAAGAAGAAAAGTAGCAGAGAAGTAAAAGGGCTTGTTGTTGGCCATGCAAGGGAGTTGATTTTTGGGTACACGAGAGGCTTGGGTACCCGAGTGCCTTTCATCTTAGGCACCCGCCGAGAGTTACTTCCTTTGCTCGTTTCTCAGGACTTTTGTCAAACATTTGGGTGTGCAGTTACCTTGGTCGCACATTAATAAGTTGTTGGGTGCCCGTGGACTTTCTCGGGCACATTTTTGACATTATTTTAAAGTGTAAAATTACCTATTTACCCCTAATTTTTGTAAGCCTATAAATAGGTTAAAATTTTGACATTCTAGGTAGAGCTTTTACATTACATTATTTCATAAGGGGTAGGATTAGGGTTTACGCTTAAAAAAAACTTCATTTCTTTGGGATTAGCTACCTTACGTTTACACATTAGGATTTCGTTAAGCTTTTATATGGTGATTTTGCTCTTCTCTCTCTTAGGGTTTAAATGTAAGTGACTTACTTTTTAATAGCAAGTATTTTGTTTTTTCTTTTTATCTTTCAATTTTATTTCATAGTACTTCGTTTTTGCTTTTTAGCTTTCACTTCTATTTTGTAGTATTTCTTTTTTTCTTTTCTTCTTTCGTTTTTGCTTTGTACTTATTTGTTTTACATTAATGTTGGTTTGCGAGTATATGTTCCTTTTCAAAGTTCAAGTATGTTAGGCTATGGCTTATTCTTGGCTTTAAGCCATTAAAGGTGGTGTGGTAGGTGGTGAACTCAAACATAAAAGAATATTTTTCACTGAAATATCTTATTGATTTCTAATGGAATCTCATATTAAGCTAGGGTTCTTTCGAACTCAACCCACATGTGTTACAACCATAGCTTGGTTACAATTTTTCACTTATGCACACCAAGTGTTTGGTTGAATGTCTCGATGAGTTAGAAATATATTTTCTAAAACCTAAATTAGGTTATCTTACGAAACTAAACCACCCGTGTTATAATCATTGCTTGGTTATGAGTGGCCACTCGTGTATACCAAATATTTGGTTCAATGACCCGGTGATTTAGAACTTATTTTCCTAAAACCATAACTTGAGGTTTTCTTAAGAAATCGATTCACCTATGTTACAAGCCTGGTTATGAGTTGATGCTCGTGCACACTAGGTGCTCGATTCAAGGTCCCGGTGAGTCCGAAACCTATTTGAAAAGACTCCACTTACTTTGAGTTCCATAATTTAGGTTTTAATGAAATATCTTCTGACCTAGCAATGCATGTGCGTCTACTAGGTTGAGTTATCAATGCGTTTGAGTAAACCAGTACTATCCCACTACCGAATTTGGTTCAAAGTCAAGATTATCTTAGTTATCTTATTCGCAGTGTTTTCATCTTAATTTAGAATCAGAATTCTTTCACTCTACCATTCTCAACTCAACCCATTCCAAACATCCCAATAATCTAAAGTTAGTTTAGATTAACTTAGGTTCACTTACTAACTAAAGAGAACAATTATGGGGCTTTTAACGAAGCCCTCCTTGTGGAGATGACCTCGGTTCTTATCGTGTAAGACTACAACCACCCTTTTGCACTTGAGAGGTAGAACTCGAACACATTTCAGGGTCGGTCGACATGGTATGACATGTTAGTATGATGCAGACATGATATAGATATGATGTTTGAATTTTGTAAAATTATCTCGGGTATATCTGATCAATATCATACGTCGAGTATAACCTAGTCTTGAATCATGATCTGGATACCTTTCATTGACAAAATTTTATTTACACAATTAAAACTATTCTATTCTAATTATACAAACAAATTGAATTGAAAGAATAAGTAAAACTTTTCAGAGATAAAAAATTATGCTGACGCGGGCTTTCTAGATAGAGAAACTCTGGCCTTGAGAACCTTGAGAAGACTGGCATTAGAGAAGGAAAAAAAAGAGGCCGGTTGAGGGATGGAAATGGGAGGAAGTGGAGGTACCCTTATATAGTCATTTGTGGTGCTAAAGTGTTTGCATTTGAAGTTAGGTAAAAAAAATTTAATAACCAAACAAGTTTGAAATGATAAAAGAATTCAAAATTTTTTACTAACATGCTTTACAAGCTTATTTACTAAACAAAATGGGCAAAATAGTTTGAAAAACAAATTAAGCAAAAAAATTTGTAAGATAGAGTAAGCAAACAAACTTGAATAACTTAACAATCAAGAAAATTTAAAATGATAAAAGAAACCAAGATGTTTTGCTAAACATGTTTTACAAACCTTTTTGCTAAACAAGGTCGGCAAACGTGTTTATATAACCTTAAATGCGAAAATGTTTGTCAAACATCATAGTAAAAAAGGAATTTTAGGCAAACGTTTTGCCTTTAAGGCATAAAAAGTAGGACGTTTGGCCTGAGTCCCTATCTCAGGCCATGTTTGGAAAAGTTCGAGTTTTACTCGCAAAGGTTTGGACAATTCTAAGGTATTTAGCATAATTTTTGGGAGCTTCTGAGACCAGTCGGGCACCTTTTGGAGTGTTTAGACCAATTTGGTCAAAACCGGGCTTGGCTTGGGATTTTTGAGGTCAAGTTGTATTCGTTTGAAAAATAATGCACCAAAACGGATTCAAACAGAGACAGAGTTTGCCAATCTTTTGACTAGACTCTTGGAGGTTCCACTAGGTTGACTCCTCCTACTATTTTTGGCTATGAACAGTCCAAAAATTCCATCAATAGGACTCTGAGACACTTTTATGAATTTATAAAAAATTAACAAATTTTGTAAATGATTCAATAAAGAGATCTCCTACGGTTTGAATTGGTTTGACTTAGCTATACCATTATCTCAAGAAATTAACTCTCAACATTTGTGTGTAATTTGAGGGAATTTTGACTTCATTTGGATGCTCAAATTGTGTTTGAGGTGTCGGTAGCTTCTTTTCATCAGTAGGAGCCATTTTGAGCTGGTAGAGCCCAAATGATCATTGGAAGAGATTTTTTGATGCTTTGAGCTTTATTCTATGTTCTTTGGAATGTCGTAGGATGTTGTGTATCTTCTTGCTTGTTTTTGACTTGATCTAGGCATTCCGGTTGATATTGTCCTTTGGGTACGTTGGTGGGGGCCATTCTTGACTTCTGGATCGAATTGACCCTTGATTCTGGATTTTGGATCCTTTATTATTATAGAGATCCTCCATTTGATGTCTTGGCCATGTTTTATGATATTTTATGGCTTTCTATCTTGATCTAGGTCTTTAGCTTGGCTTCTCCCTAACTCTAGGGGTAGAACTGACGTTTTGCTGATTGTTTGCTTTTTGTCGATTTCTAGTGCTTTGACACATCCTATGATTAAGAGAACCTAATCAGTAGAGCAACATTCGACTAAAAGAATTAAATAATGTAAATATTAAATGAGGGCACAAAATTGAGGTTTCAATAGCTACCTCTCTTTTTCTGCCTTAGCTTATCTAAGGAAGAAAACAAAAAGGGGACAGCCTATTTTGCTTTCTTAAATGTTAAAACAAAGAAAGAAACAATCTTGTAGCCTAGTCGATGCCTTGAGCTTAAATAGCTGTAGGAGTTACCTTCTTGACTTTGGGGATGCATCCGTGCCTCGTACTTATCTTTGGAAGAATGAGTTTCGCTCTTAGATTTGTAGATGATTTGTGATCTCAAATCAATCTAAAAAGAAATCTTCAAAATTGAAACAGTAATGATGATCTACATTGCATTTGTCTCAAAGGAATGATCCTCGCTTATAAATCTAAACTTTATACTAGTATAAAGGAAGGAAGCTAGGATCCCGGATCAGTGATTAGTCTTCTATCTAACATTGGATTGAGCCTTGCTCTATGCGATTTAACAAGGTGAGGAGCCCTAGCTCCAAGCCTTGCTTTGGCTAAACTAGTCTAGTATGGAACCTCTCTCTCAAGACGGGACTTATTTGGTTTTGAAAGGGTAAGGAGCTTTGCTCCTGGATTCGTATCTAATCTTATGCCTCGCATTGGTTTGTAAAAAAGTGAGCTTAGCTTCTAGATTAACATCTAATCCTATGCTACATATAGGATTTGTGAAAGAAGTCTAGTTCTTAGGTTGACATCTAATCCTCTGCTATCATTAGATTTTGAGAAAGAAGCCTAGCTCTTTGGTTGTTATCTAATCCTACAGTAGACACAAGTCTTCAAAAAGGGAGTTCTAACTCTGAGTTTGACTCTAAATTCTATGGTGGACACAAGACTACAGAAGAGGAGTTTTAACTCTAAGTTTGTCTGGTGAGGAGCTTTTTTCTTGAATTTAGCTCTATCTGGTTTGGTCTGGTAAAGAGACTTGCTTTCAAGCTTCACTCTATTTGGTTTGGTCCAGTCTGATCTAATCTTCTGAGCTTCATAACTAGTTCTTAACCTCAAGCATCTGAATTTTATGTCTAACACACAGATTTAGGTAACAAATTGGCATCTAAGCCTATGCTTAACACCTAGCTTTAGAAAAGAGAATTATCTCCAAACCTATCATCTGAGTTTTAGTAACTTTCGTTTAGCCTTAGGCCTTTAAATCATATGTCCAGCACACGGATTCATGTATCATATTGGCATTTGGGTTTACAACTCACAAAAGACTTCAGAAATGAGAGTTATCTCCAAATTGTTCATTTGAGTTTATGTGAATAGAACTTAGCCTTATGCATCTGAATCTTGTGTCCAACACATGGAGTCAGGTTTCATATTGGCATTTGTATCTATGACTCACACATGACTTCAGAAATGACTCATCTCTAAATCGGTCATTAGAGCTTTTATAGATTTCGCTTGTCCTCAGGCATCTAAATCCTGTGTCTAACACACGGATTCAGGTATCGTACCGACATCTAAGTTTATGACTCACAAAAGGCTTCAGAAAGGAGACTCATCTCCAACTCGGTCATCTGAGTTTTCACGACTTTTGCTAAGCCTCAGGCATCTATATCTTGTGTCCAACACACAATTCAGGTATCACACTGGCATCTGAGTCCGTGACTCACACAAGATTTAAGAAAGGAGACTCATCTCCGAACCGGTCATCTGAGTTTTTACGGCTTTTGGTTAGCCCTATGCATCTGAATCCTGTGTCTAACACACGGATTTAGGTATCATACCAGCATTTAAGTCTGTGACTCACACAAGACTTTAGAAAGGAGACTGATCTCCAAACTAGTCATATGAGTTTTTGTAGCATTTGCTTAGCCTCAGGCATCTGAACCTTGTGTCCAACACACGGATTCAGGTAGCATGCCAGCATCTGAGTTTGTGACTCATAAAAAACTTTAGAAAGGAGACGTATCTCCAAACCGGTCATCTAAGTTTTTGTGGCTTTTGTTTAGCCTCAAGCATCTGAATCTTTTGTCCAACACACGAATTTAGGTATCATACTGACATCTGAGTCTATGACTCACACAAGACTTTAGAAAGGAGACTCATCTCCAAAATGGTCATTTGTGTTTTTACGCCTTTGGTCAGCCTTGGGCATCTAAGTTATATGTCCAACTCATAAATTCAGGTATCATACCAGTATCTGAGTCTACGACTCATAGAAGACCCCAAAAAGGAAGACTCATCTCTGAACCGATCGTCTGAATTTCCGTAACTTTTGCTTAGACTCAGGCATCTGAATCCTATGTCTAATAAATGAATTCAGGTATTAGGTTTTATTGCTGAATTATATTTTTGTAGTTATCTTTTGGACAGAACCTTTATGCTTGAATTGTTGTTTGATCATTGTTCTTTGGTTGATGTTGAATCCATAATTTGTAGTTGAATTTCTTAAGGATGCCTTACTCCTTGGTTGTTGTTGATCTTGCGACTTATACCAAATGTTGATAAAGAGGAAGCCATCTTCTTGAGTCGATATGGTCGTGGTTTGTGATGTGCAGTTTTGTTGTGATAATGTCAAAGTCCTTGTTGAATGCTTACGAGTTGTGCATAGTTCTAAGATGTTTGATTTTGAAAATGTTTGAATTTTGAAAATTTATTTTGGAGAGTTTGAAAACTGGAGAATATGACCGTGTGCGGTCTTAATTTATGAACAAAGTCATATGCAATGCATTAATTTTTCAAAATTATGCATGAGGAATGAATTTAAATAAAAGAATCTAGTATGTACTGGTAAAAATGTTCTTCGAATGTCTGATTTGAGATTGAATGATTGCTTGTGCACTCTTTTTGAAATTGTTCTTTTTATGAATGACCTTATTTTTGAAGTGTTCATGGGGTATTAACCATATTTACAATTTTATCAAGAGATCTAGTCATTGACTATGCTTTTTATTCCCTCAAGGCCTTCTTTGCTTTAGGATCTTTCGGATTACTAGACCATTATTAATTTGACAAGGTTTTATATCTGTTTTGAAGGAAAGAATTGCCCCTAGCTTATGGAAGCTCTTTGACTAAGTAACCATCACCAATCAAAGAGGACTTTATTTTTGGGGTTAATGTAGGCCTGGTTTCAGAATTTGAAGAAAATTGAAGGAATGTACAAGCTCAAATTCCTATTTCTACTTGGGTAAAATTTACCGAGGATCATCTGTAAGGTCTTCTACTGAGCGTGCATCCTTTGTCTTTAGAACTCATCCTTTTGTCCTGGAGAGTGCTTCGAGTGCCTTCGATGATTACGTTTGAACAAAGCTATCATCCTCAAACCGAGAAGTCTTTTATTTGCAATGTTGTTAAAATCGGGATTTAAAATCAGTGGATGGACCACAAATCAAATTATAAAATCAAATTGTAAAATCCTATGATTTTGCCTACAACTTACCTTATGAAATCATAGTCTACATAATATAATATTTTAGCATTTAGAGCTTTCAATTTGATAATTTAACATTGTCTTTGAATCCCTATTAACATCAAGGCCACGTTCCCAACCAACATCAGAATTTCACTGAAGTATTTTTTCTTGAATTTCTTTCTGGTAGAGAAAACGTAGAACCGGCCCCAGTAATTGACATCACTATATTTATCAAACATGACAGACAAAAATATTTCTCAGCAATATATATATATATATCTTAGTAAAAATAAATTCTAAGCAAAAACATTTATTAGAATCTTAGCAAAAAAAAAAAAAAATAATTATTTTAGACAAAAACATTTCTAAAAACGTCAGCAAGAAAAATAATTTCTTCTATATAATTTTTAAGAGAGCAAAGAGATCCCAAAAAAAAAAAAAAAGAACAGTTAAAAGAAAAGAAAAGAAAAACTAAAATCAAAATGGCTATGTGACTTTAGTAAGAACTCAACGAAAGTAGTGTAGGCTAGGTAACTCACCAGAGGAAGGGAAGAACGCTAGAGAAATGGCTCGAGCTGACAAGGCCAAGAAGGACCAAATACAAAACTATATAAGACCCTAACCCAACCCTGAAACTAGAAGGTCATTTACGAAGATTGGATTTATGTCAATCGGAATTCGGTCACACTTCACAGCTCACAATATTGGCAGCAATAGATCACCCCTAGAGAAGACTTGAGGTGATTGAAAGGCAAAGTCATTGACCTCGTTGAATGCTTTTGCTTGATTTCATGGAAAAAAAAAGACCTCTGTTCAGTAACAAAGGGTTTTTAATACTTTAATTTTATTTTTTCCCTTAGTTTGTTAAAATTATACAAAAAGCTTGGATTTTGTAAAATCATTAAAATCACAACTAAAATTAGGATTTACTGATTTTACCTTCTAAAATTGCTATTTTACCTTATTTACCCTGATATGTGATTTTAATGTGATTAACAAGGTTTTTCATTGTAAAATCATAAAATCGTATGATTTTATGATTGAAATCGGGATTTTAACAACATTGTTTATTTGGACCGCAATGTAGGCTATAGGTTAGGGTTATAGAAATGAAGGATATTTAAGGCTCAAATTATTTTTCTAAGGTTAAATAATCCCAAGGTCATCACATTTTTCATTTAATAGGCCACCGCCCTTCATTGTTGATGACGTTTAAGAACCAGAGCTTGGTCATTGCTTGTTGAGGTTCTTGAGTCTTTGATGATGCTGATGCTTCTGCTTCATCTTTGCTTTGACTTTGATTTCTATTGGATTAAATCATTTGGATTTCAAGTTATTTTTTATTTTTATCCTAGCTCTCTTTATTTGTAATGCCTACCTATGTTTTCTCTTCTTCCATTACCCCAGTGTGAGGGACGACCTTTGGGGGTTTATTGCAAAATAATACAAACTGGCCTAAAGGGTTTTACGAGGTATAATTGACCTAGTTCTAAAGATAACAGAAATGAATGCCTCTTTTCATCTTAAATTTGACCGCTTTGTTCAAATATACCATCTCAGGCTATTCTGGCTCTTCTTCTTGTGTTGAGTTCACTTGTTTGTATGAGATGGTAACCTACGATGATGAAGGATGCTCCTAATGTCTGAACCATCCTACTTGCCTACCCAATGTGGGGCATGATCCTAGGTAGGGTTTAATGGAAAGAATGTATGATTTGATATATACATATATATATTTTTAGGCTCAAGGGACTTGACTATGGATGACCTTATTTTAGTTAGGATAGCTAAAATGATGGCGTCTAGTCATCTTAACTGTGGAAACTTAGTCTCTTGAGCTCTTAATATTGCTAAGGGCAATACTTTGATTGTTTTCTTTTGTACTTTTTTGAAAATTGAGTACCACTTGTTGTATTGGACCTAGTTTATTAATCTGTTAAGCTCTAGACTGCATTAACGACCACTTTTAGGTATTAGAAAATATCCCTAGTGGTTTGATCTCTTGAGAGTAGTGACCGAACCTATTTGGTTGGCTACGTATCATGGCGAACCTAGATCATGTCGCCCATAGTTTTGACAAACATCGAGATTACCTAGTTGAACACTTTGAGTGTAGGTCATTCAATTTATGATTAAAAGTGTTAGTACTTTGCAGTGATTCTAATAAACTAGTTTGTCCTGAAAAGTATTTAGTGAAGAATGATTGAATGTTTTGAAAAATTTGAAAATTCTATACACAATTTGTAGATGTAGACTAAACAATACACAAAGGGGCAGTGTTTATTATTAAAAGATAAAAGTGCCAGCTTCATACGACTGAAAGAAATTAGCATTACCATGAATTGACTAATTGATGTGACGCTACTTCAACTAGCAGAATGATATGACTGTGTGATGACATTGTGTAAGTGGTGGAGGGGCTTTGGGATCAGAGATGGCCATCTCGGCCGACCCATTCGTACCCTACCCGATCTCTGCCCCAAATAGGTAAGGGATTTGGGGATTTTTTGGGGATTGGGTGGGGTATGGGGACAATTTTTAAAAAAAATTGGGGATCAGGTAGGGTATGTGTATAAGCCAGTCCCTGCCCTGTACCCGCCCCGTTCTCCGCCGCGTACCCCGCCCCGTTCTCATATCCGATACCCCCGTATGTGTATATATATTTAGGGTTAATTAATGTTTAGATCTCGGCTCAAAAATCATCGGTTCCCAAATCAACAACCCTACTGGTGCCAAAAACCCCTGCACCGTCGCTGTCCAAACTGGCCTCTCCAATCCCACCGAGGTCAAGTCCCTCTTCGACACCGCCGATTCGACCTTTAACTGCCAACCTCAGAGATGTCGTTTCTCAGATCGGTCTTCCTCCCAAGGTGAAGCGTCTGCAGGAGCAAACAAACTAATGGGTTTGTGGCGATTCTCTGTTTAGTGGTATTGTTTTGGTCTCTCTCTCTCTCTCTCTCTTTCTCTCTCATTTTTTTCCAGGGTGTTTTGTGCAGTTCTTTGTTTGTGAGGCTGGCATTGGTTCCTTTGTCCCATGACCTCATGCACTTCTCTGTGTTTTGGAAATCAACGAGAGTTTATGGATTAATTTTCTCATTTTGGAGGAATGGTGTGGAGTTCTTGGGTTTATTGTTATTGTTCATTGATTTGTAGGTAGAGAAAAAATAAATAAAATTAAAGGGATGGCCGGGAGTGGGTTTGTAAGGTGTTTGGATGAAAAAAAATTAATACAAAAATGATATGTAATGGAATTTAATTGAAAAAATAAAAAAAATAAGTCTGATTTTTTACACATCAGTCATTGAAGCGCTGGTGTGCATTTAGTCCTCGGAACCTAGTTGGGAGTACTTAAACACAATTGGAGAATTAGTTTAAGAGTTGATAATTTGAAAGCAGAGAGATTATTGGAGAATGAGAGAATTCTAGTTTTGTTAAACACATAAAAATTAACTTTTTTTTTTGTTTTTAAATTATACAAGTTAACTTTTCTTTATATTTACTAAACACACTCTAAAAAAAATAGAAGTTTCAAAAATTATATTTTTTGAGCTGGTCGGTTCCATAATGGTGTTTTTCATATACTCTATATTATAATAATAAAACAATACTAAGGTTAATTCGTGAAGTCACAGACCCGATGAAACCAATTATTTGGACGAAGCTTTTGATTTGTTTAATTAGTATTTCTTAACCAGTAGTATACAAATACTCAATTTAAAAATAATGCATAAATAATTTTTAAATTTCTTTAAGTTATATAAGTAATTTTATATTTTCAATTTGTTGTCTTTTTTGAGTTTTTAAATTCTCTTTACTTCGTACGTGAACGCATACATATATATATTCCTTAAATATCATTTAATTTCTTGTTATATCGATTTAAATATCTATTAATTATTCACTATTTATTAATAATTTGAAAATTTTGTCAAAATTTTATCTTAATTTTATTTAAAACTTTTATTCAAATTATGAAAAAAATTTAAATTAGTAAATTAAGTTAGTTGTACAACTTATATTTTTTTTTTTTAATTTTGTAAGCGCTGTACAACTTAATTCATATTATGAAGGGAACCTCGCAAGTATAATACAATGCTAATTGTTTAATGTTAATATATCATAGCCACACTTGTCTACTGCCCTCTACAGCTCCAACACCAAGTTTGTGGTGCATTGGCTTATATCATAGAATACTATTTTGAGTTCCTATTTTGTGTGACTTGTGTCTTGCAGGAGTGTTTTCTATTGTCTGACTTACTTATGGAGAAGAGATCGAGATCTTTGACTTTGAGGTACTGTGTAATTTGTAAGTTGGAATCTTCTACATTTGATTGACTTACTTATGGAGAAGAGATCGAGATCTTTGACTTTGAGGTACTGTGTAATTTGTAAGTTGGAATCTTCTACAT
>QLOD02176937.1:42695-57324 GCA_003260245.2 Sideroxylon spinosum
TTGATTGCTTATTTGTCTTTTTAATGGCCCTTGTATATTTTTTTTGAACGCACAGTACACCATACATTCAACTCAAGTGGAATCAAATGAAATGCAACCACCAACATATACTGAACTAGAAACAGAGTCGTCAATTCCTATTATTGGTGAAGTTGAGTATAATTCTGAAGGTGATAAAGTGGTGAATACAACTAAGTTAAGGAGTACTATGTGGCAGCATTTTCGAAAAATAAGAGTTATTGAGGCGGGTAAAAAGGAAAATAAAGCAAGGTGTTTGTATTGTAATAAAAGATTAAGTGCAGAATCTAAGAGTGGAACAACTCATTTAAAGGATCATTATAACTCTTGTTTGCAAAGAAAAATAATTGATAGTAAGCAAAAGATTTTAACACCTAGTGTCATGTTGGGGACGAGAAATAGTAGTACACTCTAAGCTTATGCCTTTGATCTAGAACATGCTAGGAAACAACTAGCTTACATGATAATAATGCATGAATACCCTCTAAGCATAGTGGAACACCTTTGGTTTAGGAGATTTTGTCATGCTCTACAACCAATGTTTCATGTGGTTTCTCAAAGTACTATCAAGAGGGATATTTTGAACATATATGATGTGGAGAGGTCGAAGACAATTAGGCTTATGGAAAGAAACCAAAGTAGAGTTTCCTTGACAACGGACATGTGGACAGCTAGCAATCAAAAAAGAGGGTTTATGGTCATCACGGCACATTTCATCGATGATTCTTGGAAATTATAGAGCCGCATTCTTAGGTAATTTATTAACGTTCTCATGTTAATTTTATGTTATTTTTGTGAATCTTAAGAATCTATAAATGCATTCTACTTCATTCAATGATTATAGTACTTTTTCTATCTAGGTTTGTGTATGTGCCATGTCCACACACGGCTGATGTATTGTGTGATGTATTGATGGATACGTTCTTCGAGTGGAATGTTGATAGAAAGTTATCTACTTTGACGGTTGACAATTGTACTACCAATGATGCCAAATTTGGAAGTGAGCATCTTTGGTTTGGGAGTTTCTTTCACGTGTGATGCACTGCTCATATTCTTAACTTGATTGTGAAGGATGGTTAAGTGTCATTAAGTTTGCCATGGAAAACGTTAGAGATGGTGTTGCTTATTGGACAGTCTCTCCTAACAGAGAGGAGAAATTTGAAGAGGCAGCTCACCAATTGGGAGTTTTCAGTGGTAAAAAATTGTCTCTTGATTGTCCTACCAGGTGGAACTCAACCTACACAATGCTTCTAATTTCCATAGAATATAGGAGTGCTTTTGGCCATTTAAGAATGAAGGATAACCAATACAAATCTTACCCAGGTGATGATGATTGGAATATGGCCAAAGATATATGTCAAAGGCTGGAAATATTTTACAAGGTCACTTCATTATTTAGTGGGACGAGTTATCCAACTTCCAATTTATTTTTTAAAAATGTGAGTGAGATCAAAATGAAATTGGAAGAATAGGTGCTTTGTGAGAATTGTGTGGTGTTGAGGATGGCCTCGAAGCTGATTTAAAAATATGATAAGTATTGGGAGAATACTCATGGATTTATGGGAGTAGCAGCCGTTTTGGATCCAAGATACAAGATGTCTTTAATTGAGTGTTACTATTCAAATATTTATGGGGAGTATGGTGATGAGATGATTGAGGGCATTAGGAAACATTGTTACGACTTGCTTACAATCTACCAAAGAAAAAATAAGAATGATGGCGAATATATAAGCAAGCCACCCTCTACTAATACCATAAAAAATAATGAGTTGGATCATTTTGAAATGTTTCTTAATAAAAAAAAAGAAAAAGAAAACTGAGCATATGAAGTTTGAATTGGATCATTATTTGGAGGATGATTTGCTACCAAGATGTGATGATTTTGATATATTAGCATGGTGGAAATCCAATGGCTTAAAGTACCCTACTTTGCAAGTCATAGCTCGAGATGTGTTGGCTATACCTATTTCTACAGTTGCATCGGAGTCCTCTTTTAGCACCGGTGGTAGAGTGGTTAGTCCAAACCGAAATAGACTCCATCCTAACACTTTGGAAGCATTAATGTGTACTCAAAGTTGGTTGGCGGCCACTGAGAATAGAGGTAATTTTAATTATGTTTTATTAGTTATTTCGCTTTTTACTTTTATTTGCAATTGTTAGTTGCTAATATGATATTATTGATATATATATATGATAAGGTGTGCAAACAATGCCAGGAAATCCTTTCCCAACTGTCAATGATGAAGATATTGATATAAAGGATTGTTTGTCCAGTATACCAGTTGATGATTGATCGGGTAAGAGTTTTAGTTGCGAGTAGTCAATAGACTAATGCATTCTTTTATATATCACTTGTTTTCAATAGATTTGTTGAACTACTGTATTATTTTTTGGTGTTGTCATATTTTTACTTTTAGTTGTTGTTGAACATTTGGGTTATAAGTACTTGATTTTTGTTGGCTTTTTCTCTTTGATGGGAAAGCATAAACTTGTGTGTTTATTGTAATTGGTTTGGTTTATTTGGTAATTTAATTATCTATTTTTAGTTCAAATTCAATTTTGACACATAATCCAGTGATGATTTGTATTTAATTATTTGAGAATAAATAGCATTATGCCCCTAGGAATAATTTGACTACTAGTCTTGATTCACTGGTATAACTACCCAAATTAAATTCTATTATACATAATTTGTATTTGTATAAATATACATCAATTAGAAAAGAAAAGAAAAGAAAAAAAAAAAAAAAAAAAGAAGACTGCAGAAACAGTAGCACTGCACTAAACTAGAATTTGTTCCACAAATTCAATTCGGTGCTATCGTGCTAGATTTCCAGAAAAATAATCAGAATCCTCTAGACCGGTTTAACTTATCTCATTAGTTGTTTCTCTACTGGCTATGTCAATAATCATATTGTGAGAAGTGGAGTTGAGTTCAGGCTGAGGCAAATTTACAAACTGGTTCTAATTTTGCCAAATCTCCTGCAGGTGCAGCGCACACCAGAGGTTGCCCAGAACATTATCTATCGACGAACGTTCATTTCTTTTATCTTCCATTTTTAAAATTTCAATGGTTTATTATTATTTTGTTTGATTTGTATTTACTAGAATTAAAGTATACATTTTGGGTACCCGATTCTCCACGTGGATCCCCGTTCCCTGTTTGGGGCGGGGATGGGGGGTAAAAATAAATCCTCGTTGGGGATTGGGTAGGATATAGGGATTGATTGAGGTTCGAGCATCGGGTACGGAGATAGGCGTTCCCGTCCCCTATGCGCCCCGTGTCCATCCCTATTTGGGATACGCTCAAGTGCTAGCTAAGTTCAAAGGAGAATGCCCCTAGCCGGAGGCCTTTTTAGAATGCAAGTGCAGTGCAAGTAGTGTGACTGCGTTGATTTTATAAATGAAGTTTATGTAATCAGTGATATGCCAATTTGATGTAAATGTCATATGATCGAAATGTCTTGAGAATAGGGATACCTGGTTTTGTTAGTGATTTAAAATTTGGTGTTGGCTTTGTGTTGTGTTAAAAAATGTTAATCAATGAGTAGTGGCTCTGGAAGATATTGATGTTCTAAATATGATGTTGCTGAAAGATGCTTGTTTGTCATGTTGCTATCTCTAAAATACTAGATTCTTGAAAAATGAATGAAATAAAGAAAATTTTCAAAATAACATGGGCATTAGTATCGATATTTCAAAAATATGTACAAGAAGTTGAAAATGAAAGTAAAAGGTTTGGGCTCTTACATACCCCTTTTCACTGAAGCTTGAGGTCTTGATTATTTTATTGGAGACTAATCTTGAAATTCTTTTCTCTGTTCATAGCATCTGGTAGTGCATGAGAGTCTAACATCTCTTCTTGCGAGGTGGTATTGTGATCTGGCAAGGAATTGGTAGTGACATTTGAAATTACAGAAGTTTGAATTGCTATCGTTTTATTGTAGATCAAGTGTTGAATCTTATGCTTCAGTGTGAAGCAGCTTTCATTATCATGACTTGGTGATCCTCCATGGTATGCAGAGCTCTTAGAAGGATCATAAGAGTGAGTGAGAGGTGGTGTTGGCACCTGGGATGGAACAAGTTGCATTTGGTGCTTAGCGAGAAGTTGCTGATAACCTCGGTCCAAGTACAAGCTAAATTAGAAAAGACTCTCCTTGGCTTTGGCCGAGATTAAGGATGGTTCTTTGACTTTTTCTTGTAAGGCTTATGCTATTGAGCTAGAATTATGGATATGGATAACGCTAAGGATTTGGAAGGTCATTTCAAGTTTGGACAAGAACACAAGTTCTGGGAATCCATATTCCTGTGGGTACCGATGTTGGAAATGACTCTTCAGGGCCTCCTCAATGTTCAGGATCTTTTGAGCTTGGAAGGTAGAGGTTGAGGTGCTTGCTGATTATGTTAGAGACTGGTGGGCAAGATATATGGAGGTTGGGTAATTTTTATAGACGTCCTAGGTATACTAGAGCTAGATGCTTGATAGCCTGGATGTTGTGGTAGTTGTTGGATAAAGAAACTAAAAAGGCTAGATTGAGACTGGAATTCCAAGCTGTTGGTATTCTTGAAATTCAATGTATTGATTATTTTTTGTGTGATAGGTCTGAAGTACTTGCAGATGAGTAGGCATTATATGGCTAAGATGGGAGGTAGGGACATTGGTGAGTGCCCGGTTAATAGCCAACATCAAATTGGCGATCTCTTGGTCTTTTATGATGGAGTTTTGAATATTTAAGGGGATTGCCATTTCAGGGATGATGGTAGGTAAGGTCCTGAAAGAAGATACGACAAGTGTGTTTGGCAGACCACTGGCCATAAAGATGGTCATGGTTAGAGGGATACTAGAAGTGGTATTGTTGGGAGAGAGGTTGAAAGCAGGAAATGGTTATAGCTGACTTACGTCTTTTAATGCAACTATGATAGATGCTTAAATTTTGACAGTGTTGAATGCTTCGGATGGAACTATCATTTCTCTGATTTTGGATCTAGTAATGACAGAGAACTATTGAGTGAAGGGAATGGTAGTGATGGTACATGTTATGAAAATGAATGTTTATTAAAAATGATTTTAAATGAAATTTTGTTTGATTTTATTTCTGGGGTCTTTCTCGTTGGCAAGGGAAAAAATGATGAAGTTATTTGAAATGAATGTAAAGAGATTGTCAATGGAATCCTTGTTTATTACCTTATCCCATTCAAATTTCTCACTGAAAGAATTATTACATATAATGAATGAATTGACTTGAATTGAAATAAGTATTTACTTTATAAAATCCAGTGAATACTTTACATTAAGAATAAATAAAAATCCTATCTACTCTTCGAATCTTCAGATATTCTTGATCTTCGAACATCAAGCTAGGTAAAACTTTCTTTTTATTTGAACGAGTGCCCCTTATTGACCCAATTGAGTTTTTATCTTTGTATATTTGACTGCTCCTAAAAATCGCTATGAAACTTACCTCCTATATACAAGAGAGTGCAGTGTAGTTTTAATCTTAGTGAGACCAGGTATCAAACTCTCAGGGAAGCTAAGATTTCTAATTTTTTGAAGTTCAATAAGTTTAGCTATTCTAAAGTTCCAAGTGTAAGAAAATTAAATCTGGTTTGGTTATTAAACCTAGAGTTCACAAAATGAAAATTAACTTAAACTAATGAACTATAAAATTGCAAATAGTTAAACTGAATGAAATCAAGTAAGCAAATTAAGTCTATTTCTAAAATTGAACTAACTAATTGCGAAATAAATAAAATTAGAGAATTATATAAAATTTCTTTGGTTTTGAAAAAAATGGGAAACACTTAATCCAGCCAACAAATCTGGGTAGATTCATTATTTTTAGATCGATCGCCACATTTATTCTTAGTTTAAAATTCCCGTCTAGGAAAAGTAAATCGGAAAATTTTATCATGAAAGTGGTACTCCAGAGCATAGTTTTAGGTTCACGTAAAGGAAAGAAAAATTGGAAAGTTTTACTTTAAATCATCTTTGATCTGAAATTATTTCAAATGGATTCAAAAATATAAATCAGTTTTTCTCATATAACAGAATTTAAGAAAATATGGTCAATGTTACATGTGTTCGAAAGTTTTTGAACTAAACAAAAATAAGTCAGAAATCGGAAGCCCTAACATGCAAGTTCAACCTTCTATCCAAGGTTTGCATGGCATTCAACCCTCCTATAACAACCTACCCTTCATTAATGGTTTAATCATGCTTAGGGTTTTAGCCTAACATCATCAAACACATTCCAACAAGATATAAGGTCCGTTTGGCGTTGAGAAAAACAATGAAAAATAGTGAAAAATGTGGTTTGAGGGATTTTTGGTATATAGTCACTAAACCACATTTTTCAAAGATGAATAATGAAAATTTTTGACTTTTGTGTTAAATTTTTGGGGAAAGAAACCATTAGAAAAGTTTTTTGATTCTGTTGAAACAGTTTTGCATCTAAACTTTTTGACTTTTGTGTCAGTTTTTTGGAGTGAGAAACCATCCAAACGGTTTTAAAGGTTTCGTCAGAGTGGTTTTGTGCAAAATTTATTGAAAGTAGTTAAAAAAATTTAGGATTTGTAAAATATTATTGGGGTTTGTAAAGAATTTATTGGGGCCTGTAAAAATTTATTGGGATATATAGATATATGTATAAATTTATAGAAATTTCTCAAAGTTTGAAGAGTGTAAAATGTATTAGAGTATTTTAGAAGTTTTCAGAGATTTTCAGTGTTTTTCATAATTTTGTTTTACACTAGATAGACCTATAAAGAAAAGAAGAAATAACATGAACCAAAAAAAAGAAAAAAAATGTAAATAAAACCTAGATTTCTTATTAAACTACTGAGGAGAAATAAAGTACTGCACCAATCCAATGTAGCTTAAATTTATAGAAATTTGTCAAAGTTTGAAGAGTGTAAAATGTATTAGAGTATTTTAGAAGTTTTCAGAGATTTTCAGTGTTTTTCATAATTTTGTTTTGCACTAGATAGACCTATAAAGAAAAGAAGAAATGACATGAAACAAAAAAAAAGAAAAAATGTAAATAAAACCTAGATTTCTTATTAAACTACTGAGTAGAAATAAAGTACTGCACCAATCCAATGTAGCTTTCGAATAATGTAAAACTTAAAGAAAAAGGCTTAAACTAGTCTTAAAAAAGGTAAAAATTTGAAGAACGGCCTAAGAAAAAAAATCTATCCATTGGTCTGCATATCATAGCCTATTTATAGGCTATAAACCCTAAAATACAAAAATGAAAATCTCAAAAAAATCACTAGACCGCACCGTCCGGACGGTAAACGTGGCGTCTTGATGGCAGGAAAAAATTTATAAAACCTCGATTAAAAATTTTTCTAAGTATAAAAACCAAGTGGCAATTGGAAATCAGCATCCAGATGGTAATTTCCCGTTCGTACGGTAAGAACAAAACTTGGTCTTCTTGCTAATTTTTTTTTTTTCATTTTCCTCCACACTTGCTTCGTCACTCTCCGGATTGAGTCTTTGATCATCTAGACTTATGTGATGAACGTACTTTCATCTTTGCCTTCACTTCCATCTGTTCTATCCTTTTTATTTTTGTTTTTTTCCATCGTTTTTTTTTGCATTTAGGAAACCCAAACCATTAGTTTTAGAAAATGAATAAAATATCTCCTAATTGGTTGTTAATTGCATGTTTTACGACTAAATTAACACTTTTTCAAGTGTAATTAATATTCTAGTTCAAAATTTACCAAAATTTTAACAGGGTATCAGGTTGAAACTTTGATGACTATTAGCTATAAAGTTTTATTAAAAATTCCACCTTAAATCTGGTAGAGTTTTTGGTTGAAAGTATTGCAGATTTTTGGGTCAGGTTTTGACTAAATTGTAAATCCAGACAAAAATTTAGAGAAACTCTAACCTGGGATTTCTTTCCCAAATCCAGCAATATCTCGGGTTAAAACTGTCACTGAATTTGGAGGTGAAAACTCTAGGGAGTGTTTCTAGAGATTTCTACTTAGATTTGAAGATTCTATTAAATCTCTGATTGAAATTCGACAGTGTTTAGGATCGAAACTATTGGCACTTTTGAGGTGAGAATTGATAAAATCTGGGTTTTCAACCAGGATTTCATTGACTTGACTTATTGGATAAATGTAGAATAGACTTGGACTTGAATGAGAATCTATTTGCTCTATTTATAAGGGGTGAACCTCAGAGGTTCAAAGTGGATAAATGAATGGTCTATTTGGGACATGGTCTCTTATATAAGAAGGGGAAAGCTTTCTTGATATGTAGAGACAACAATGTGTTGTCTTTTCATTTGTGTATGGAAGAATGTATGTTGAATGCAATCATAAGGAACAAATAGGTTAGTACTATCCTCTCCAGTGTTCATATAAAAATTCGGTTTTGTGAGACTCTAGCCTATGGCTTGACTATATGTGCATAAGGTTCACGACTTGACTTAATGCATCCTAGAAAGGTTAACGACCACTAAATATTCAAACCTCTAGTTTTTAAAAAGAAAGCCTTTTTAAGCTGGTGTTCTAGCCAGGAAGAAGTTTGGTACTCTTATCAAGCGGATTGTTTACATGGCCACATCCTGGAGGGACCTACTGACCTCCCTCAACTAACTACAGGGCAAAAATGGGTTATGCATTGCATGCTCA
This sequence comes from Sideroxylon spinosum, assembly GCA_003260245.2. NCBI lineage: Eukaryota > Viridiplantae > Streptophyta > Magnoliopsida > Ericales > Sapotaceae > Sideroxylon > Sideroxylon spinosum. The sequence goes on from QLOD02176937.1 coordinate 51,363, forward strand.
ATTAAGTGATCGGTGTATGATTTAGGAGAGTACAGGTTTATGATATAGATAGGAAAAACAGTAAAGCATTTCGCCCTGTTTATTTATGTGCCCTACAAAACAAATCAGGATATATATATACATGTAGTTTATTTGTAGTTGAATGGGTTAGTATGCATAGTATAAATGAAGTAGCAAAATGTATGTATCTTAGTGGAAAATGAGGTGTATGCTTTGATTAGATAAACTGGAGATTATACCGTGAGATAATAGCTACGAAGAAGGGAAACTACGGTTGAACCCTTGAAGCGAGAGTTGGATCTCTAGTGGAGTTGCCAGCTGTCGTAATTAAATCCAGACATTAGGGCCGACGAGCGCAAGTCTTAAGTCTTTATTGTGACAGAGTCCGTCCAAGATCATGCAAATGAAAAAAATATGTTTTCGCTTAGAAGTAAAGGCTTGATTACAGAGACTAGGAGTTGCCACCTGACACATTTAAAATAGGTGCATCAAGAAACTTGAGTTTTGATGAAGTCTAAAAGTGTTTTGACTTATGTTTTTGAAATAGTGATAAATGGCCCTTTTTATTGACTTTCGACTAGTTTGTGTAACCAGAGACAATTAGTCCGGGGGTTCAGCTTTGCACGAAAACTGTTAGGCTTGGATGCCTAGGGATATCCAAAGTTCATTTCTACTCTTTATAGTCGTGATCTTACACTATAATACTCCAGTTTATGATGATCATAGCATATGACCTATAATGCATATAAGGTGGTCGAGCCTAGCTCATGCGTGCGAGTGTAGTGAGATATCTATGTAGGTGGCAAGTGATCAGGTTTTTAATGAAAAACTATGTTTGACATGGAAATAGACTTATGTAGTCCTTACGCAATAGAATGAATATGGTCTATGAAGACCGATGTGACCGAACTCAAGCTATGTGCTTAAGTTACCTACGTATCCTACGAAAGGATAAGGTCAATCATAGTTCTGACCTAAGGTGGTCCAAACTACATGTTGATGTGATGAGATGTGAACTGGAATGCAGATAAAAGAGCCTAGCTTTAAGTTTAAGTTGGCATTTAGCGTAAATGATGGTCTACAACGACCGTGGAGACTACAATCAAGCTATCTGCTCGAGCTATCTACGTACCCTTCTAAAGGATCATGTTGATGTAGCTTTGGGACAATGCTTAATGCGGATGAGATATGTAAATGTGTATGATAAGGAGACCGATAGGGTCAGTACTCTGTACAAGATTGGTGTGAAGCCTTAATCTACTGGGGAAAAGGCAGTTAGTGGTTAACGCATAACTAAGAAATGGTTAATTGGAGAAAGGAACCTAGGGAAAGGATCCTGGTTCTAAGGTAACACCTTTTGCTGAGGTGATAGGATTCAAGCGCTCTGCTTAAGTTATCTATGTACCCTGGTAAGGGATCGAGTCTATAAAGCTTTGAACTATGTTTTAATTATAAAAGGATGACTGGACCTAGCCTTCTGCTTGAGTTGCCTATGTACCTTGTTGAAGGGATCAAGTCTACGTAGCTATACTCTAGTTTAAACTGTTGGGGGGATGACTGGACTCAGGCCTTTTGGTCAAGCTACCTATGTACCCTTTTGAGGGATCAGGTTTACGTTGCTCTACAATAATGGTAGAAAGGAGCCTAGCTTTAGGGATGTGCCTAGCACCCATAAGTGAATGTCTGAGATTTGGAAAAAAATCTTAGCTCAGATCAAGAGCTCTGTTTTTAGTGATGATGATCTAGTCTATTTGAAGTATGTAGGAGCCTAATGTGAGGTGAGTGATTGTCTACCATTTGTGAAAGGAACTGAGCTCAGATTGAGAGCTTAGTTCTTGGTGATGATAATCTATAGCTTATGTGAAAGAACTAGGGCCTAAGTTGATGGGAGTGATGCAGTTGATATGATCAGATATGCTATTGACATGTTAAATGTGATGGTAATATGGATGGTAGCTCAAAGATACATGTTAGGTATGTTTAAGGGAAGTCATGACTTAGAAACCGACGACTAAACCATCCTAGGTCATTTTCAGTTTCTAGAGTCTTGCTCATTCATGGTGAATGCTCTGGATTGTTAAACATTTTGATTTCTAAGCCTGTGTCAACCTTAAAAGGTGTGTGTTTACATGTTTGAATGTGTTCTAGCATGTCAAGGCATGTGTCGGTATGTCAAAATAGGATGCATTGTATGTCAAAGAATATGCTAGCATAGTAAGTGATGTTCCAGCATGATGTACTATGATATGGGATGATGACAAGACATGTTAGTATGGCATAGCATGATGATAGCATGGCATAATATGGTGTAGCCTGGTAGTATGATATGTAAGCATGGTATATGATGACAATGATATGGTATAGCATTGTGGAGATAACATGGCATGGTGGATATGATATCTAGTACATCCTTGATGGTAATGTAATATTAAGAGATGGCATGACATGGTGACCATGGTATGATGACATGATATGGCATGATAGAATGATATGACGACATGGTTTGACATGTTAGTATGATGTGCATATGAATTATATTTGATGTTTGAATTTTACAAAATTGTCTCGGTATATCCGATCAATATCATAATTCGGGTATAACACGATCTTGAATTATGATTTAGATACCTTTCATTGATAAAGAATTTTATATACACAATTAAAACTATTCTCTTCTAATTATGCAAACAAATTGAATTGAAAGAACAAGTAAAAAGTTTTATAGAGAGGAAATTATACCGATGTGGGCTTTCTAGAGAGAGAAACTCTAGTCTTGATAGCCTTGAGAGGGTTGACTTTAGAGAGGAAGAAGAGAGGTCAGTTGAGGGATGGAGATGGGAGGAATGGAAGGTGCCCTTGTATAGGCATTTGTGGTGCCAAAGTGTTTGCATTTGAAGTTAGGCAAACGAATTTCTTAAACCTAATAACCAAACAAGTTTGAAATGGTAAAAAAAACCAAAATATTTTACTAAACAAGCTTTACAAGCTTATCTGCTAAACAAAATAGGCAAAATAGTTTGAAAAACAAATTAGGGAAACAAATTTGGAAAACAGAGTAAGCAAGCAAACTTGAATAACTTAACAATCAAACAAATTTAAAATGATAAAAGAAACCAAGATGTTTTGCTAAACATATTTTGTAATCTTCTTTGCTAAACATGTTTTACAAACCCTTTTTGCTAAATAAGGTTGGCAAATGTGTTTATATAACCTTGAATACGAAAAAGTTTGTTAAACATGATAGGCAAACAAGTTTGAATAACAATGTTAGCAAAAAAAAGTTTGGCAAAGGCATTTTAGGCTAACATTTTGCCTTCAAGGCAAAGAAAGTGGGATGTTTAGCCTGAGCCTTTGGCTCGGGCCGTGTTTGGTGAAGTTAAGGTTTCATCTGTAAAGGGTTGGAAATTTTATGGTCTTTGATGTAGTTTTCGTGAGCTCTTAGGACCTCCCAATCACTTTTTGAAGCAATTTAGACAAATTAGGTCAAAACTAGGCTAAATTTGGGATTTTTGAGGTCAAGTTATGTTCATTTGAAAAATACTATGCCAAAAAGAACTGAAACGGAGATAGGGTTACCTAACTAGACCCTTGAAGGCTCCACTGGGTTAACTCCTACAATTTTTGGGTATGAGAAGTCCAAAATGCCGTCGATAGGACTCTAAGACATTTTTATGAATTTATAAAAAAATGAACGAATTTTGTAAACAAATTAGCGGAAGGACCTCTTAAGGTTGGAATTGTCAGACTTAACTATACCATTACCTCAAGGAATGAACCTACTTAACATTTGTGTGTAATTTTAGGGCATTTTGACTTCGTCTGTATGCTCCAATTGTGTCTGAGGTGCCAGTGGCTTCCTTCTTGTCGATAGGAGCCATTTTGGGTTGGCAGAGCCCAAATGATCTCTAGAAGGGCTTTTTGGATTCTATAAGATTTGTTCTATGTTCTTTAGAATGTCTTGGGATGTTGTGTATCTTCTTGCTTGTTTTTGACTTGATCTGGGCATTCTGGTTGATATTGTCCTTTAGGTGCATAAGTAAAGGCTATTCTTGACTTCTGGACTAAATTAACTCTTGATTCTAGATTTTGGCTCCTTCATTAATGTAGAGGTCCTCCATTTGATATCTTGGACATAGTTGTATAGTTTGATGGCCATTACCTTGATCAGGTCTTCAGCTTGGCTTTTCCATAACTCTAGGGGTAGAACTGACATTTTACTGATTGTTTACTTTTTGTCGATCTGTAGTACTTTGACATATCATACGATTAAGAAAACTTAATCAGCAGAGCACCGTTCAAGTTAAAGTATGAAATAATGTAACTATTAAATGAGAGGACAAGAATGAGGTGTTGACAAGAATAAGGTGTCAACAATAAGCTGACGGAACAATTACTGAGATAGAGTCAAGGGACGTAGATTTTCTTGAGGATATGTTTCCTAGCGAAGGAGAGGTGTCTAAAGATTAAGATCTTTATGAGTGAGAGGATATCAATGATAACAAACCAAGTAGTTTAGTTAAGATTGAGGAAGAAATTCATCAAATTCCTAGAAATGGTAGGAGCAATATACTAGTTGAAAGACAATTAGATGAATATTCTCACGACACTTAATTATGGACAAGCGCTCATAGGATTATTCCTCATCATCAGTTTGAGATTGAGAGGGAGGCCCTTGTAAGTGATGTGCTTAATGATAATGAGCCCAAGACAATAAAAGAGGCTCTCTCATCACCTATTAGTAAACAATGGAAAACTGCTACGGATGAAGAGATGGAGTGTATGAAAGTTAATCAAGTCTGGGAATTGGTTAATCTTCCAACTGGGCGTAAGAAAATTAGAATCAAGTGGGTTCTCACAGTCAAACATAGGACAGATGGTTCCATCAAAAGGTATAAGGTAGATTTAGTTGCAAAGAGATACACTCAGTAAAAGAGTCTTGACTACGAGAAGACTTTCTCCCTAGTAGTCAACTTTGCTTCCATTTGCCTAATGTTAGCCCTTGTAGCTCGTAAGGACCTAGAGCTATACCAGATGGACACTAAGATTGCATTTCTTAATGGAGAACTCAATGAAGAGATCTACATGGATCAACCTGAAGGTTATGTAGTTACTGGCCAAGAGCGTAAAGTCTGTAAACTTTGCAAATCAAATATGGTTTGAAGAAATCATCTAGATAGTGGTACTTAAAATTTCATCAAACCATTAGTAGTGATGGATTCACAATGATTGAAGAAGAGCATTATGTATAGGTCAAATGGTTCGAGAATAGCTTTATAATGTTGTCACTTTATGTAGATGACATCCTATTGGCTAGCAATGATATGTAGTTAATTGTCACCACTAGGAAGTGGCTATCATCTACTTTTGAGATAAAGGATATGGGTAAAGCAAGTTTTGTTTAGATGTTAAAATCCTAAGAAATCACTCTAAGTGACTTCTTGGTTTGTCTCAAGAGATATACATAAAGAAGTTCATGAAAAGATTTAATATGCAAAATTGTAAACCTTTTGATACTCCAGTAGCTAAGGGCAAAAGTCTTATCCTTGATATGGGACCAAAGTCTCTGGAAGAGAAAAGTTGAATGGCCCTAGTACCATATTCCAATGCCATAGGGAGCTTGATGTATGCTATGATGTGTACTCAGCTTGACATTAGTTATGCAGCTTACTATCCACTTCTAATGCAGAAGCAAGAGACGTGGTGCCTCCTAAGGGTAACCTGGACGTGGCATCCTCCCTTAACGCACCCGTGAGCAATGTCTATTATTCTTCTTTTCCATTGGCCTACTCGGCATCTTCTGTTCCGTTCCACCTCTCGTGTTTTCTCCAGTGGAGACAGACCGTCAGTATAATCTAGCGCAAACAAAAGCGATCGGCGAGGCCTGCACTCTCAATCGGCGAGGCCTGCACTCTCAATCGGTGAGGCCTAGGCTCCCTCCGGGGGTGGCACCACCCGGCCCTGA